>CAUYLG010076869.1:0-56060 GCA_963573385.1 Cacajao melanocephalus
ATACCCATTTTTAGACTGCATTCTAGCCTGGGCAGTAGAACAAGAATCCTGTTCTCTCTCCCTCTTTTTCTTCCTCTTTCTTTCTCTCATACATTCTTTTTCTTTCTTTCTTTCACTCTCACTTTCTTTCCTCTCTTTTTCAAAAAAAAAAAAAAAAAGAAAATAAAACATACTAAAACATCTATATTCCGTGTATTATAATTTAAAACTTTAAAAACATGAAGAATTGAAATTATATTTATCTGTAAAACTTATCTAGATTAGTCCACACAGTACTCACCTTCTTCTCATCTATCACATAACTCACAATTCAGAGTAAGAATATTTTCTATGCCTTGGAGAATTGTCATATTCCATATTCGTTTCTAAGTTTAGATCAGTTTCCAATGTTTTAATGTAACCTTTGCACTTTCAACATTATGAAATGTCTCCAAGAGGAAGTTTTGTGCCAGTGTCACTTCCTCTGGGATATCTTCACTCTTTTTCTCACAACTACTCTCCTCATGTCAAAAAATTCAGCTTCACTAAATTCCTCCGGCTTCATATCTGGAGTCTATTGCACCACGGCAGTATTAGCATTCCTATGGTTAGCTGTTTCTTCCACAAATCCATTTACATTTGACTTCAATTTCACTTTTGGCATTCTTACTTTTTCTTTTCTTTACTACACTTTCATTCTTTATCAGTCCATTCACTTTTCAGTGATCCACTTTTAGAAAATGTCATGTAGTTCACCTCTGAGACAAAGCAACAACACAACTACATGCTTTGCTGTCTGTGCATGAACTGACTAAAAGGTACCTAAGGACTATTCACTGACAGACTTTGAAAGAAATGATGCAACTGGTAACTGACCAAAATTTGCACTTGCTATTTGCACAGTGATTTGTGGACGGATAAGCCAGCAGCAAAGTTTGTACTTTACGCAATTACTCACAGTTAATATACCTTGGTAAATGAAATTTGAACTATGTTGTTGGGAACTGGTTTTATTTAATAAAACTATGGTAACTAAAATTTTACATGTCAGAGAATCATATAAAGATAGTACTGCCTGTACTCTCACAAGGGGGCAAAATAGTTGTCCAAGGGTGTTCATTTCAAAACTGTATTCATACAAAAAACAAACCAACCCAGAAATGACCTAAGCTCATTTTAAGGAAACTGGTTGAACAAGTCATGTTTTACCCATACAATAAAATACTCTCAGGGGGTTAGCCTCAGAGATAGGCATGTCAGAAGGCTGAGAGGAAGAATATACATACACACGCACACAACCACATACACAAACAAAACAAACTACAGTATAAAAATACGAAGCTAGAAACAACTGATGACGAACCTCTTTGATCATCTTGGCGAAGTAAGAAACATCTGGGTGGGAGTGTGGAAGGAATAGAGAGGGCTTAGGGTATCCCATGTGAAAGATGGCAATAAACCAGTGGGGACAATGAAGACTAAGTCAACGAGGGAAGAATAAAAAAACTCTCAAGCTCTGGGAACCCAACTTAATCTGAAATCATGGAATGTAACAAACCTGAATGGCCTGAAATTCTAGGAGTGGAAATGGGAAAATGGGGAAAAAAGAAATGACATGCCCTGGGAAAGGAAAAGATGGGGAAAACAGAAAACAAAAGGGGATAAGAGAATTAAGGCATGAGTGAAATGGCTGAAAGGAGCAGGACCAATTGAATATGGGTATTTGAATAGGAGAACTAGATGAACAGGAAAACTACTATGGAAAAACTAGGTAGTAAGTAAGCATGTAAATGGTAACCATTGGTTTAAAATACACATGGTTTATATAAGCTCTTTATCCTCTTGTTAAGTAGCCGAAGACACATGCTATTAAAAATCACCTCTTTATTGTTAAAAAGAAGTTCTTAGATTTACCTTTTATAAGATGAGGCATAGCACAGAACTAAAAGTATGACATAAAAACGATCATTTCTCATTTATAGTCACATCCATAAAAGACAAAATTTAGAATATCTACTACTCTGTCACAAAACACCTAATCAGAATGATTTTTAGTAGGAAATTTCCCTTCAACAATTTTCAGAGTTGTGAAATCTAATTCAGTTTGAATTTTCTTCTCAAAGCGGTTTAATTCATCAATGTAATAATCTACCATCCATTTTAATCTCCATAACAATCTAGGTATTTTTCAAATTTTAGTATCTTCCAAGCAACCATAGAAAATATCTTATCTTAGAAAATAAGAAACTGGGAGACAGAAAATAAAAGCAAAGTTTTTGAAATATTTGGCGTTTCCTGCTTGTTTAGTTAACTTAGACATTTAGTGAGTCAAAAGAAATAGTCAAAAAAAATTTTTTTCCTCACCAATTCCCTCAAATACAATGGCATTAGTATCGTGTATTATTCTTTCTGTAGTAGGCACTCATTGAAATATGAGTGTCTACCGTGTGCAGTCCCTGTGCTAAAGATCAGAGATACAAAGAAAACAACTCCTACCCTTACAGGGGAACAAAGGAAGTTGGGTGGTGGGAACATTAAAATGAACGATTGCAATGGACATTGGTAGAAACATGTAAAAAATGTTAACATACTAACAACACAGTGGAGAGCAGAAAAGAAGAGAAGGGTTTCAATTGGCTTTACAGAGAGAGATTTGGAAAAAAAGGGACCTCCCCTCTAACAATAAACAAAGGTTTGAGTATCTGCAAGATGCAATGTATTTAGATTCTGTGGGGAAATACAAAAGCAAAAAAAAAATTAATTTGTGCTGAAATCCTAACATCAGAGTTTATAAATCTAATAAAGTCAACAACTCTGAAATGATGCCATAGGTTGAAGATAAAGATATGACGTAGTTAGAAGCAACCTAAGAACGACACAGTCGTGAGCATATATGCCATGGTGCTTCATGCAAAGCCACGGAGGTAGGGAAGACAACACCAGCCTGGGAAAAAGAAAATAACAACAATCATGGCTGTCACTTCTCTAGTAATTCCTATGTGCCTGGTACTTTTCTAAGAGTTTTATATTAAATCATTTAATCCACACTATAACATCACAAGGTAGATTATGATTAATGCGGTTTAAGAAGCTGAGCTACAGAGGTTAGTAACTTGCCAAGGACTAGGGGCGTGATAAGCATCTGCGGCAATATTTGAACACAGGCAGGCAGAGTATAAAGGAGGCATGTAGGAGGGGGAAGGGAGGAGGCTGAAGGGAAAGGGGAGGGAATAAAAGAGTCCCGAGGTAGCCTGGGAGCAGTAGGTGGAGTGCGTTCAGGCATTGAAACATGAAAGTGACAGGACTGGATTTACAAATCCCAGAAGGATCCCTTGGGATCATTGGGGAAGGCTATGTTATGAGTCCAGTGGGAAATGAGGCCTTGGACTTGCCAGCCCCTCTTCACCCAGGAGATGCCACCACTGTGTTTCTCTAGGTCTTTCCTCACCCCTAGTTATTGCAGCTCTTACCAGGCCCTGTAAGATTTGTCTGTCTCTGACTAGACTGTGAGTTCCTGAGAGGCATGGATTTATTTACTCACTGCTGCATTTTCCATGTCTAGTATGGTGCCTTGCACAAAGCAAACATTACCAAATAATCATTAAGCTGAGCATCAGCAAGCTGTGATTTATTAAACATAATTGGGGAGAAACCATAAATCCCCTAATTTTCCTCATCTGAGCCGACAAAATCAGTTTGTTAAGTGTCGTTGTGTCTGTTTTACATAAAGGATACCTACAATAAATATGCACACAAAAAATTTTTTAGGAAATGGTAGATTGCTGGATGTGGTATTCCAATGTGACAATGGAACAAAAATGCCAACTGAAATGAATTAGCTGACTACATTGCCTATCATCCTCTGACCTTTGACCAAAGTTGCGTGCTTTCTGAAAAAGAACCGTGAGAAGCATGATGCTGGGAGTCTTCATGGGATTACATTTGCTGGCAGATGGGAATTTGATCCTATTGAGTAAATCCAGGGCCAAGAAACTTTCACAGGAGATTCAAAGGGAGACTCAAAGACAACACATTCCTGAAGAACTTTCGAGGATTACAAAAGCTCAAAGCAGAAGTTAGAATCTCTTCCAAAAAAAAAGTTTCTAAGTTCACTCAAGCAGTTGTTCATGCATGCTTGGTCTCATGCACTCAGTATCATTTTAGTTATGCTAGACTTATCTGAAGAAGATCCTCCAAAACTGCAGTGAAATTTGATGTGAAGCCATTGATATAACTAGTCACATGAAAATCAGGAAAAGAGACGCCTAGCACTGAACAAGCACGTCACGTAGAGACAAATCTCACAATCTCTCAGTGAAACACTAAAACTGAAGGAATTGACATCTGCCTGGTAGAAAAAGCTTCAGGTTCAAAATGACTGGTTCAAATACCACCTATCAACTCATTTATTCAGCGTTGAACAAATATTTCTTGAGACTCTACTACATCTCAAGCACTGACCCAGTGTTGGAGGTGCGCCTGTGCACAAAAATAACCCCAGTGTTCTCAGAGGGGCTTGCATTCTTCTGACTTCTACATAACCAGCAGCTGTGAAAGTAGGGCATGTTTCAAATCCTCACTAAGCCTCATTTTTAAATCTATGAAGTGGTGATAATACCCACCTCAGAAAGTTGGCAGGAGCCTTGGGCGGAATGTAAAAAACACGCCTAGATTGGCGACGGGGGCACAGGGTTACTGAATAAATCACAGTTCCTACTAGAAATATCCAATCACTGAAAGGACTGAGCCCACTAGAGATTCTTCCAAAGGGACAGTGCAACTTTACCAATGTTTGCCAACTGCAGGACAGCCTATTTCCTATTTTGTTAAATGCCATAAACGAGTACATTAACATTTTTCTCTCATCTTTTTTTGTTTTAGTTATACAGTGATCTGTTTCAACAGTAGCTGAAGACCATGCAGTGGCAAAGAAATCTGTCCAAAAGACAGAATACAGTGAGAAGAAATACAGCACATTATTTTGCAGGAAATGATGGTACTAGATATTTTAGTTATATGTATACAGTGGCCTTCCAGACCATGCTACTGAAAAGGGGATCCATGTAAACACGAATTTGTATTAATATACTAGAGACTTCTACTGATACATATCTATCTGTACATTTAATATATTGCAGTCTTAGACTGATCCAAGCATTTTGGGTACAAGTAGCTATAGAAAAATCCTAAAACAAATGCCATAAAACATCTACAGTATTTGGCTCAAAAATTACACTTCTGAGAGTTTATACTAAGGTTAAGAAAGTATGTGCAAATATTTAGATGTAAATATATACATCACAGTACTATTTTTGTGAAAAATAGACACACACATAATGTCCAAAAGCAGGAAAATATCTAAAGAAAATATAGATTGTTTATATAACAGACTGTTATACAGCTATTAAGTGATGATTTAGAAGAATATTTAATGAGATGGGAAAATGACACATTATTGAGTACAAAAAACAGATTATAAAACACAATGGGTAATATGGTCCCAATTTTTGGTTATACATGAATCTACAGTTGATGGATTGGCTTACAAGTTATTTTGTCATCTTCTTAGTGTTTATATTTATTTTCCAAAGTTTCTACAGTGGACTCATGTACTTTTGGAATCAGTACACAGGACAACCACAGGGCTAGTGTGGTATTAGTGACCCAGAGTAAACTCTTCATCATTCTGGCATTTTAGGGGTTCTCAGCATAACAGTAAGCTCCTTCTCTGCCTATTTACCTTAAGCAAACTCCAACAAACAAATTCTGCCGGAATATTCAAAGCTCCATGAATCCACCTAATCTTTCATTCTTAAATATAAATGAACCACCATGATTCACCAGTCATTTGAGGTAAGCCTACAACAGAAGTCTAAGATCAACACAGAGGGGTAAAGGGGACAAGGGAAGAGGAAAAAAGCATTAGAAATAAAAAGATATCTTATTAAGTGTAGTCAATGGGATTCAAAAAGACACATATAAGACTTCACATCAAAAAGTCCTAACATCAAGGATCCAAAATAATAAATCATAGAAGGCTTACACCAATTCACATCATTGCAAAATTCCAGGACACCAACAGTAAAAAGATCGTCAAGTAAAAGGCTATGCTAACTTCATAAACTAGGCTGTGAAGATGGTAAGATTCGAGTTCGTTTCTCCTTAGAGGTTTAGAAGAAGTCAGTGGTGAAGCTATCTGGGCCTAGAAAAATCTGTGTAAAAAGTTTATTGATTTCTGGTTTAATCTCTTCATGGGTTACAGAATTATTTAGATTTTCTAATTGTTCCAGAGTCATTATGATAAGTTGTATTTTTTCTTGTAATTTTTCATTTCTCCTACATTTTTGAACATATTGTTATAAAGTTGTTTATAATAGCCCCTTGTTACACTTTCAATGTCTGTTGCTTCTCTATTTGTGTTCTTTTTCATTCCTGATATTATTCGTACTGGTGCCCTTTTTTTGTCTGTTTGTCTTTTGCCTAGGCTAAACAGGAGTAATCGTACCTTCTCTTTTGTATGCTTATTGCTATTTTATTAATTTCTAATCTTACTCTTATTTTTCTTTCTTTTCATATCTAGGTTTAATGTTCTGAGTTTGGGTTTTTTTTTCTTACTGTTAGTATGGATGCTTAGATGATAGCTTTTCAGACTTTTCTTTTAATATTATTATTATTACTGTAACTTTTAAACCCCTTAAGACATCATTGTTTTATAAGTTCATTTAGACGTATCAAATATTTACCACTTTCTTTACACATTTTTTTCTTCTCAGCTTTCATCTGGAATCATCAGCCTAAAGTATATCTTTTAGATTTTTCCTGATGGCAGACTCTCTCAGTATTTGTTAGTCTGTACATGTCTTTGGTTTGTTCTCATTCTTGAAAGATATTTCTACTGGAAATACAAATTCCAGTTTGGCAATTATTTTCTTTTGGCACAGTGATGATATCATTACACCATCATGCTTTAATCACTGCCACTGACAACCCAGCCATCAGACTATCACACTTTTGAAGTGAATCTGTCTTATTTTCTCCCATATCTTTAAACTTCATTTTCAACTTTGTGTTCTACAAAGTTATTCTGTTGTCAACATATATTTATTTTAACTATTCTGCTTAAGATTCAATAAGCTACATGAATCTAAAGATTGGTGTCTTTCACGAGTTCTTGAATTGTCATCTCTTCAAATAGTGTTCAAAATAATAAGGAAAGATAATAGTAACAAAACAGTATATTACCTTAAAAAAGATCTAGACCGCTAAAAAATATAAAATTTCTAGAAATACAAAATAAAATGAATACAATTAACTCAATGATTTAAGAGCGAAAGAGACATGGTAGAAGATACTAAAGAATAAATATTAATGCCTGCCTATTTAATGCCTGGCAACATCTAATATGATAATTGCCTTAGAGCAGAATGCCCTATATCCTCATAATTATGTTCGTCTTGGAAATTATGAATATAGTAATAATTATTATCTCATTAACAGGTCTCAAATAAGATTCATAGAAATCAATATAGGAATCATTATAGAATATCAACTTACAGTTGGCATAAGTTGAAAATGACAATGATAGAAGGAAGGGGAAGTAGTAAATAAGTAATGGAAGAGTTATTTATAAACTTTTGTTTGTTTGTTTATTTGTGTTTTTTTATTGATATGGAGTCTTGCGCTGTCGCCCAGGCTAGAGTACAGTGGTGCAGTCTCAGGTCACTGCAACCTCCACCTACTGGGTTCAGACGATTCTCCTGCCTTAGCCTCCTGAGTAGCTGGGACTACAGGCATGTGCCACCATGCTCGGCTAGTTTTTGTATTTTTAGTAGAGATGGGGTTTCACCATGTTGGCCAATCTGATTTCAAACTCCTGACCTCAGGCAATCCGCCCGCCTTAGCCTCCCAAAAGTGCTGGGATTACAGGCATGAGCCACCGTGTCTGGCCTTTATAAACTTTTAAACAATTTATTAAACTACATATATACATAATGACAACAGAAACCCCAAATAAGCTAGAAAACTCACTCTTGTTCTTGGTGGACAAGGCCATTTATTACTAAACCACTGCTTGTAAAGATTGACAAGCAGCAATCGGTAGGCTAATGGCAACGTAACAGAGGGGAACCACTACTGGTTTCCTTTGGCTCTGCACAGATCCAAACAGATCCATACTTGTCACTACCTGCTCAAGCCCAGCTGCTAAAGCACTTCTAGGACCTCTCTGTATGAGCTCTAACCAAGCTAAGATCCCAAGCACTTTCCCTAAAAGGGACTCCTGCTTCTATGGATAAAAAGAATCTCCGCCCTATGGATGCCAGTACCACACTTTCCACAAACATAAAAGGAAGAATATTGACTTTAAAATGAGTGATGTGAAAACAGGAGTCCACAAAAACATGCTTCAAAGACATTTGATAGCAAATTTGTTTGACTTTCCAAGAATCCACCATCTACCCATTTTTTTTTTTTACAATAACGATTAATGAAATTGCTGGATGTACGCCATCATTTTAAATAGTACTTGCTTTTAATTTCTGTCAGAAATAGTGACATGAATCTTGTGCATTTAAAAAAACACGAAGTTATTCTATTACTTGGTAAGTGGGGAAAATCAGTAACAGGCTGAGTTTAATCAGTTTTATCTAAGTGCATTCTAATTGTGAATAAAAAGAACAATATTTACATTAAAAAAAAACACACATACCCTCAGCCAGGCACGGTGGCTCAAGTCTGTAATCCCAGAACTTTGGGAGGCCAAGGTGGGTGGATCATCTGAGGTCAGGAGTTCAAGACCAGCCTGACCAACATAGTGAAACCCCATCTCTACTAAAAATACAAAAAATTAGCCAGGCATGGTGGCAGGCACCTGCAATCTCAGCTACTTGGGAGGCTGAGGCAGGAGAAAAACTTGAACCCAAGAGGCGGAGGTTGCAGTGAGCACAGATCGCACCATTACACTCCTGCCTGGGTGACAAGAGCAAAATCTGCCTCAAAAACAAAACAAACAAAAAAAACATACTCTTTTTGGGGATCGTTTTTTGCTTTTTGTCACATCTTTCTTTTAAAAGAACAGAAAACAAGAGAAATGAAGTCAGAGAAGGTAGAGAAGTTTTACAATTACGGCACAAAATAGAAATCCTTAAGTGGTCCCCATATGTCACTTAGGGGCTCTGGGCCTTAAACCTTTCTTCTTTCTTTTTTTTTTTTAATGGAGTCTAGCTCCATCACCAGGCTGGAGTGCAGAGGCACGATCTTGGCTCACTGCAAACTCTGCCTCTTGTGTTCAAGCGATTCTCCCGCCTCAGCCTCCTGAGTAGCTGGGATTACAGTTGTCCACCTCCACACCCGGCTAATTTTTTGTATTTTTAGTAGAGATGGGTTTCATCATGTTAGCCAGGATGGTCTCGAACTCCTGATGTTGTGATCTGCCCACCTCAGCCTCCCAAAGTGCTGTAATTACAGGTGTGAGCCACCGTGCCTGGCCTAACCTTTCTTTAAGCGAAATAGAAAGATAATCGCAAGTATATGTTTTTTAACTTTCAAATATGATATGATATACATGAAAGAGAACACAATCCCCTAAATCTAATAAATATTAGGAGTCACTAGTAATAGCAAATGCAGTTCAAAGCAATTATTTTAAATGATGAGTATACATGGACACATGGAGGGGGAATAACACACACTGGGCCTGTCGGGGGCTAGGGGAGGGACAGCATCCGGAAGAATAGCTAAGGGATGCTACGTTTATACCTGGGTGATGGGATGATCTATATGGCAAATCACCATGGCACATATTTACCTATGAAACAAACCTGCACATTCTGCACATGTACTCCTAAATTTAAAGTAGAAGTTGAAGAAAAAAATATTAAAAATAAACAATTACTTTAGATAAACACAGTTCAGATTTGGTTGAATAAATAAAACTATTAGAATCTTCTCTAAAGTAAAATTAGCAATCCAGAAAAAGGTATTTTAGTATTTTAGTACCTCTGATATTTAAGCGAATAATCATTATATCATTTATCTTTTTAATTAATTATCCTGATAAATAAGGCTTTTGAAGAACAGACTCAAAGAAAACTCCTATCAGTAACTCACAGGAGCTGGTAATGACAATTGACAAAATAATTTTTTAGAAAGAAAGGTTAAAATCAAGTATCAAATTAAAAGACTGGCTTAAGAAAGGAATGATTCACATTTTACCGGTTAAACTGTAAGTAAATTACATACTAAAATTCCAGCCATTTTCAATTAAAAATATAAGTTTGGTGAAATTGTGACCATAACCACAAAGGGACCAGTAACTCTCATGCTTTTATATCTGATTTAAGACATGTATTACTTTTGGAGCTTTGTGATCTTGAGAAAGTTACATTTATGCCCCTTTGCCAATAAAAATAGAGTTGGACTAAATATTTTCTATGGTTCCTAATAAATATAAAATGTTTACAAATTTATTTCTCCCTGGAAATTAATTCTACCTTTATTTGGATAACCCCTGATCCTACATCCTGTACCCTCTTCTCTTAAAGATTATTAACTCTGGCCAGGTGCACTGGCTCACACCTGTAATCCCAGCACTTTGGGAGGCAGAGGCAGGTGAATCATTTGAGGTCGGGGTTCAGGACAAGCCTGGCCAACATGGTGAAACCCCGTCTTTACTAAAAATGTGAAAAAAAAAAATTATCCAGGCATGGTGGTGGGTGCCTGTAATCCCAGCTACTGGGAGGCTGAGGCAGGAGCACTGCTTGAACCCAGGAGGCAAAGGTTGCAGTGAGTCGAGATCACACCATTGCACTCCAGCCTGGGTGACTGAGCGAGACTCCGTCTCAAAAAAAAAAAAAAAATTATTAACTCAAATACATATATGCATAAGATTCTTGGTTGAACACAGGCCACTGGAATGAGAAGCTTGGAAGCTCCTGAAACACCAGCCCTGGAGCCTCACTTCCCCAGGCAAAGCAGAAAAGAGGTCAGAAACTCACCTGCAGCAGGCCCTTTACATTTGAAATATTTCCTGGGTTTCTGCAAGCCCTACAGACAGCTGATATTTCAAGGGCAGTGATTCCCCTCTCCTATCATGCTCATTCATTTTTGTTTCAGTAAGTACCAAACATCTTCAAAGAAAAGGATAACCAACACCTATAAGCTCTGCCTCAGTGAACAAATCACTTCTTTACGAAGACCTCACCACATGCTTTCACAGATCATTTCTCTCTGAAGTTAAAGGTCAAAGAATAAAACCTCTATCTTGTAGAATAAAGCAATGGCTTCATTAAGCTTTAATGTCCACCTTTACTCCATGACTCGTAGACTGTCACTGAATCTTGAGACACAAGCATTTCGTCAATAAGGAGGGTGACAGAAAACACCTCAACTACAAGGCGGAATCACTCTTAAAAAGGCTAAAGCGTCCCTCCTTGGATATAGCCTCCAGTCACTGGAAATTCTATTTAGATTTGCAAATTGTTAACCCACAGAAGTAATCACAGAATTATTAAATATCAACAATTCTGTTCTTGGTCTGATGGTTTCATGCCTCCTGTGTTCAGTAGGACTGTCACTGGAGCAATGTGCTTTTTTTGTGGCCTTTATCTATTCTACTGATTTACTTCGGCATCTTAAGAAAAGTAATCTATTGAGAAAAAAGATCTTGAGGAAAGAACTTAATAAACTAGATTTATATGTCTTGCTTGATAACAAAATGAAATGGCAGATGGAGCAAATGTTTAAAGGTACAAAATAAAATCACCAGAAAGAAAAGATGAGCAAATATTTTTATAATTTTGCTTTACAAGTATGACACCAAATCCAAAAATTATAATGAAAAAGTTGATACATTTGAGTTCATAAAAATTGAAAATTCCTGTAAAGCCAAAAAAAAAAAAAAAAAATCCACCACACTGGGATAGGGGAACCAGGATAAGACATTTTTGGTATATCACAATAGATAATAGGGTATAAAAATCAAGTAGAAAAAAAAACCTAATTTTTTAAAATACCAAAAGTAATAAGCCAACTATTTAAAGAAAATAGCTAATAAAAAATAAAACATTCACCTTCATTAAAAAAATCAAAGAACTACAAATCAATGAGTATCTTTTCTACCCGACAAAATGAACATTTAAAATATTGATAATCACAAGTGTTGACAAACACATGAGGAGAAACAGGCTCTTTCACACTGTCTTCACAGAAGTGTTAGTTCCTTTCTAAAAGGTTATTTCAATGAATCTACCTAAATTCAAAGTGTGTATACTACCACTCTTGCAATTCCATTTCTATTATCTGCTAGAAATATTCACAAGGATACACACACAGAGATATTTATTGTAACAGTGTTTGGAACTGCAAAAACTTACAAATAGCCTAAATTTCTGTTTATAAATAATGGAGCAAATACAATAAAATTTGGTAAATCCAAAGAATATAAAGTACTATCCAATTATTTTAAAGTTATGTAGATCCATTACGGGAATACTTACTCTTAAAGCCTTCAGCTTCCATGTAAGCAGTTACCCTTACACAGAGGCCACCATGCTATGAGGAATCCCAACTATTCCGTGCCTAGAGACCACATGGGGAGGCCCTAAGACTTCATGAAGAGAGAGAAAGATGCCTGGCTAGCACTTAAATGCCCCAACCCTTGCTGTTCCAATTCTAAGTCACCATCTAACTGCAGCTGCATGAGACCCTGAATCACACAAGTCCAGTCAAGCCTTTCATGGACTCCTGACACATCCAAAACTATAAGGGATTTTTGAGCCTTCAGAGCTGATGACCAGGTACCGAACAGAGATGAATTTACCAAGTTGGTCACACAAACCAAGATGGCTCCCTGCCCACATGAGGAAGCATGCTTGCCCTTCGCCTTCTCCCAGATTTCATTCCCCAGGTAAAGTGTGCATCTGGCCAGCTTCATTCTGAAGTAATAACCTGGTTGTTCATCACTTCACTGGAGAACAGGAGATGTCTGAAAACTAATCCACACACATAGTGCTATAGAGATATGGGTGATGTGATGCCCATCTCTGGTAAATGCACAGAGTTCAGACACAGAGGTTTATGTAAGTCCACTCCTAATTTGCAGGGTGGAGAAACTGACTTTCGATTATACACACTAGTTTTATGGTTATAAAGATATTAAGAAATCTGTAAGAAAAAAAAAAACAGGTCAAGAGAATCTTTCTGCAGTCCCAGAAAGTAAGTAAGGAAGTACTAAACACATACAAACACAGACATGTCAAAGGGTCACAGAAATTAACTGCCAAGTGGTCATGGCTGGAAGAAAATGAGCAAAAACATAAAAAAACAGAGTACTGGGTTATAATTCAAAGTATGAAATACACATTAATGAGTCCATACTGAAAAAGACTGAATAAATAATATGGGGGAGAACAAATTTCCAATTCAGAAGAATTCCAAATAATTTATGCAGATACTCCACCACTCTCTACCCTTTAAGGTGACTTCCTTCTAAAAGTACAGTATGGAAAGGGACAAAAAAGAGTTTCTTTACAGCAAAGAAACCTGAAAAAGACTACCTCAGCCAGGTAGTCAAGGTTAACATCATCAATGAGAATACATATTAATAGCAGATACTCTTGAAATGATGTGTTAAGAATGGCACTTTTCCATCTGTAAATATACCAGTCAAGTATAATCATGAGAAAAACATCAGACAAATCCTAGTTGAAGGACATTCCACAAAATACATGACTCATACTCTTCAAAACTGTCAAGGTCATCAAAAACAAGGAAAGTCTGAGACGCTTCGCCAAGAAAAGCCTAAGGAGACATGACAACTCAGTGTAATGTGGTATTCCTGGATGGGATACTGGAACAAAAAAACAAAAAAGACATTAGGGAAATAACTAGTAATTCCGAATAAAGTATGAACTTTAGTTAATAATCATGTATCACTGTTGATTCATGAGTTGTAACAAATGTACCTTACTAATGTAACATACTAATGACAGAGGAATTGGGTATAGGGTATATGGAACTCTGCATGAGCTTCACAGCTTTTCCATCAATCTAAAACTATTCTCAAACAATATATTTATTGAAAGGAAAAAGAAAAAAGAGAGAAGAGAAGCAGGCATGAATCCATATTATTCTACCAAAAATTTGCCATTTCATTTTTAAAATGTTGATCTCCTCTCTCTCTCTCTCTCTCTCTCTCTCTCTCTCTCTCTCACTTGCCCACAGTGATCCTTCCATCTCAGCCTTTCCAATAGCTGGGACTATCGGCACATGCCAACATGCCCAGCTAATTTTTGGTATTTTTGGTAGGGACAGGCTTTCTCCATGTTGCCCAGGCTGGTCTTGAACTCCTAAGCACAGGCAAGGCCACCTCAGCCTTCCAGAATGCTGGGATTATAGGTGTGAGCCACCCAGCCTGATCCTATGTTCTTTTATTTATTTTAAATGCATTTACACACTAAGCCAATATTTGTATATAACTGAGAAATGATTCTGTATATAATTTTTGTTTCATCTTTTTGCATGTAATACTATGTAAACCTTTTTTTTTATTTTATCAATAAATCTTTTAACATATACAGGTCAATCTACAGGCTGGGATATGGAAATACATAA
The DNA here is from genome assembly GCA_963573385.1 of Cacajao melanocephalus. Classification (NCBI taxonomy): domain Eukaryota; kingdom Metazoa; phylum Chordata; class Mammalia; order Primates; family Pitheciidae; genus Cacajao; species Cacajao melanocephalus. The sequence goes on from CAUYLG010076869.1 coordinate 14,590, forward strand.
ATCATAAACAGAATTAAGTGAAAAAGGCAAACTGAACTTTCACTTTATACATTTCTTCAATGTATGATTTTTCAAAATCCACAATGTGCAGACATTGCTTTCACATCATTTCCCTCCCTGTGATGGACACTGTGGTGGGCTGCCTGGACTCCCTTTCAGAGATGAAGGCACTGCTCCTCCAGCTACTGGGAGTGGTCTCCTATAGGGATTATTTCAGCTAAAGACAGGCATTTAGCCCAAAGACTCCTCCTCCTGGGGCAGCTTGCTTCCTCCTGAACCACTCTAAAGGGTCTCACACTCGTTTAAGAAGGTCCATAGAGCGGGCATGGCCTCTAATGAGCATCACATCCAGTGAGCATTGCAGCTCACCTTCACCCTCTGCACAGCCCTACTTCCTTGCCTTGCCTTCCACAGCTGCATAGCCGCCAATGAGCATCACACCCAATGAGCACTGAAGCTCACATTCATCCTCTGTATAACCTAATTCCTTGTCTTGCTTTCCATAGGTGCTGATCTCAAGAGCATACTCTCATGAAATCCCAGGCACGCTCATTTCCATCTAAGAGTTTGTTTCCCAAGAAACCCACGTTGTGACACTCCTTTCTTTTGATCTGCTAGCTCAGAGAAATAACTTCGACTACTTCATTTCCCAAGTTCCCAGACTCCAAGCATCAGTCCAGGATAAGCCAACAGGAAGGAGAACATTGGAGGGCAGGAGGAAGGGAGAAATCAGAAAGTATCTACCTTGTCCTCCCTGCTCCAGGTGGGACCTGTGCACTGGCTGCATCTCCCCAGGGTCCCAGCTGCTACAGCGAAGCCTAAGCTCCCAACTCTGGTTTCATCACCTTTTTATTTTGCCCTTCCTGCTCTCCAGGTGGTAGTGGCTTCCTTCCATTACTCTTCTCAGGGTTGTCTTAGGGTCCCACCATTTCCTGTTTGACCATTAGCTCTTCTAACACTTGTGGTATTTGTTTCCTATATTAAATTCTTTTGATTAAGTTACTGAGTATGAGCTTTGTTTTTCTAACTGGACTCTGACTAACAGTAAATAATCAGACCAAGATAGATAAATACATGGTTGGGTGGATAGATAGACAGACAGACATCCCAAGGCACAATTTAAACTAAATTTAATATAGGCAATGAAGTCTGCATTTTGAGGGTTATCCTGTTTTCCAATTCTCAAATCTCTTCGATGCAAAAAAATATTTTAGCTAGATCTTGCTTCAGTTGGATTTCAAAAAAAAGAAAAATTGTCCCCAAATCCTGAAAATAGTTGGTCTCTTTTGCAGCAACTATCAAGATATGTCATTAAATAAAAGTAATAATAAATTACTTAAGAAAAGAATTGTAAAGTTTAGTTCAGCTCATAAGACAGGAAAGGGAGGAAAGCAGCTTATTAATCATGCAGAACAGCTCTTTCTGCCTGAGGCAGAGGACCCAACAGATGGACTGAAAGGAAAAGCCTTATAAATCTTATCCAAAAGACATAGTTGAAAGGAAAAGCCTTATAAATCTTATCCAAAAGACATAGCTTTTCTTGCCTAGGCAAGTATCTTACCTATGCAGATAGTGAGTCAGAGAAGAAAAACAAAGGGTGGAAAGAACATAATCTGCAGTTAAGTTTCTGTAGTTTAATTGCTGTTTTATTCTGAAATAATTTTTGGAATATAGTTATTCGAGCACCTTGTGTTTATTTTTGAAAGATGGGCTCAGTAGAAACAAACAAAAAGACACCTAAACAGAGGATTTCTAGTAATTCTTCCTGCAGACAGGAAACGGGAGATACAAACCACCACCAAATTTCTGTAAAGGCCTAGTATTTATTCCACCACAATTACAGTAACAACTTAAAGACAGAATTTTAAAATTGGTAAGGAAGGGGAATGCGCAGGTGCAGGGCCCGGGGCTGGAGTTGTGCAGGGCTCCAGCTTGTGTTTCCAGCTGCCTAGGAGACCTCACTACCTGGATGGCCCACAGGTACTGTAACTCATTAGCCCCGTCCACCACTTACCCTGTGGCCAAAGATAGGGAATTTTTCAAATTGAGACTAATTGCAGGGTTCCAGTTGACCAGCATTCACAGGAATGAACACAAACACAGAGATGGTGTGTCTAAGAAACTTTGAAAGGCATAGACCACCTGACTGAGGCATTTTTTATTTATTTAATATTTTTTCATTATATTTCTGTCCTCCTAGAAGGGAAAGGCATGATTACACTAACTGAGCTAAAATGTTTATTAGCAGATGCCCAGTCATCTTATCACATCTTAAAACCACGATGGGATGTCTCCTGGTATTACAACACGTTAATTACGTTGCTGCTGGTGGGTGTGCTGCCCGGAGCTCTCCCGCTGATGCAGGGCAGGGTTCTGCGCTGTCTTCATACAAAGCGGAATTTGACAATCACTGCGCCGTGCCTTGGGACATCCCGAAAGCCAATATAAACACATCCTTTAATCCTGGGACACAACTTTCCGCTCCCACTCCGAAGCCAGAATGACCTCCACTGACAGCAGTACTCTCACATCAATGCCATCTGTTACAAGAAACAGCTCCACTGGCTTGCAAAGTTTTTTCCCTACCTGGTGCTCTTGCACACACTCTTCTTTGCAGCCTGCAGCAACTTTTGGCTTCACTACCCCAGTACTAGTTCCAGGCTTGAGCATTTTGTGGCCATCCTTTACAAGAGCTTCAGTTCTCCATGGACTAACTGTACCCTGTCAGAAACAGTAGCTGAGTAGTCAGTGAGGCCTCTGAAACTCTCCGAGTCCAAGATTTTGCTTTCATCCTCAGGATGTTCAGCTGACATAGATTCCGGCAAGCAGTCATTGTCCTACCCACAACTGGGTTTCGAGTCAGCTAGCATAGAAAGCCCAACTTCCAGTGGTCTGGTCAAGAAGGAGGGGCAACAAGCCAAAGCCATCTTTGAAAAATGAGAAGATTTGGCATGCACGTGGAACAGAAGGACATCATTTATAGAGTGTACCTGAAGTGGATAATAGTCCAAGTCATTTTGTTTGTGCTCATCATAACTTATGTCCCATATTTTTTTAACCTACATCACTCTTGAAATTGACTGTTCAGCTGATGTGCAGGCTTTTACAGGATATAAGCACTACCTGTGTGTCCATTCCTTGGGAGAAATATTTAAGCTTCTGGCTTCGTTTTATGTCATTTTGGATATACTCTATGGTCTGACCTCCTCCTACAGGCTGTGGTGGATGCTGAGGAGTTCCTTGAAGCAATATTCCTTTGAGGAGTTAAGAGAAAAAAGCAGGCTGGGCATGGTAGCTCACGCCTGTAATCTCAGCACTTTGGGAAGCTGAGGCGGGTGGATCACAAGGTCAGGAGTTCGAGACCAGCCCGACCAACATGGTGAAACCCTGTCTCCACTAAAAATACAAAAATTAGCTGGGCGTGGTGGCATGCGCCTGTACTCCCAGCTACTCGGGAGGCTGAGGCAGAAGAACCGCTTGAGCCCAGGAGGTGGAGGTTGCAGTGAGCTGAGATCGTGCCACTGTACTCCAGCCTGGGCAACAGAGCAAGACTCCATCTAGAAAAAAAAAAGAGAAAAAAGCAACTACAGTGACATCCCTGATGTTAAGAATGACTTTGTCTTCATCCTTCAGCCGGCTGATCAGTATCATCCTCTTTATGCCAGACACTTCTCCATATTCCTATCAGAGGTCAGTGATCTCAAACTAAAACAGATCAACCTCAATAACAAATGAACAGTTGAGAAACTGAAACATTAGCCTGGGAAAAATGCCCAGGACAAGATAGAATGGCATTTTTTAATGCTCAGTGGTCTTTTACACTATGTCTTTGAGTTCACTGAAATGCAGCTGCTAAGCCTGGAGCTGATCCCGGAGGTGAAGCTGCCCTCTGCCATCTCACAGTTGGTCAGCCTCAAGGAGCATCATGTGGACCATTCGTCTCTGCTAGTAGACCATCCTGCAGTGGCTCTTTTGGAGGAGAATTTTAAAATCCTGTGCCTGAAGTTTCCTGAAATGGCAAAAATCCCACGCTGGGTATTTCACCTGAAGAATCTGAAGGACTGGTATGCTTCCCCTGTGTGGGAACCTTTTTTCTGCCACACAGGGAGGCTGTGTTCTCCCTGAACTATTGAGTACTATGCAGTTGGGGGGCTTTCGGGACTTAAAAAATCAGAGGACCCTCTACTTGAAGAGCAGTCTCTCCCGAATCCCACAAGTCATTCCAGACCTCCTGCCTTCACTGCAGAAATTGTTCCCCTTGATAATGAGGGAAGCAACTGGTTGTGCTGAACAACTTGAAAAAGATGGTCAATGCAAAAAGCCTAGAACTGATCAGCTGTGACCTGGAACACAGTCTATACTCCATTTTCAGCCTGAATAATCTGCATGAGTTAGACCTAAAGGAAAATAATCTTAAAACTGTGGAAGAGATCATCAACCTTCAGCATCTTCGGAATCTTTCCTGCTTCAAGTTATGGCACAATAACATTGCTTATATTCCTAGATGAATTGAGGCATTATTTAACCTAGAGCAGCTATTTAGAATCTGCGCTTGCAGCTTTTCCTATGCAGCAAACTACATTATTTGAATCTAAGCTATAACCACTTGCCCTTCATTCCAGACGAAATCCAGTATCCGAGTAATTTGCAGTACTTTGCTGTGACCAACGATAATATTGAGATGCTACCAGATGGGCTGTTTCAGTGCAAAAAGCTACAATGTTTACCTTTGGGAAAAAATAGCCTGATGGATTTGTCCCCTCACATGGGTGAGCTGTCAAACCATACTCATCTGGAGCTCATTGGTAATGACTGGAAACACTTCCTCCTGAACTGGAAGGATATCAGTCCCTAAAACAGAGCTGTCTGATTGCTGAAGAGAATTTGCTCAATAGTCTTCCTGTAACAGAATATTTACAGATGTGCTTAGACAGATGTTGACCTAATGAAAAGAGACCCATATTTCAAAATCATTTTTTAAAAGTATGCTCCAGGACTTTAAATAAGAAATAAATTTTTGTAAGTTAATAAAGATGAAAAATGGGTATTATGAAAAAAATTAGTAATTGATATATGAGTTTATAATTAGAAAGAGAACACAATTTTGGAAATGCATCACCTCTTCATATATATATTAAGGCTTAAGTCAACTTAATCATATCCAATAATCATTTGGAGAAGGAATCTTAAAATAACATTTATAAGAACATTGATATCTTAACATTTTTCATTTTTCTTCTAGTAAATGTTTCTTCAACAGTGCTATGTACATTTTCATCATTCTTAACTGGAGAACTATCAAAGTATTTTTAAAAATACTATAATATCACAATTTTTACATGGTATCCAAGAGAAGTTTTGAAGATGCTAAAAGTGTTCCGCGCATCCATATTGTCAATATGAAAGTGACTAGCTATGTGCCACTTCACAGCACTATGGATGTGGCCTATGTGATTGAGGAACTAAACTTTTTGCTTCATTAAACTTTAATTAAATTTTAATTTAAATAGCCACATGTAGTTAGTGGTTATCATCTTGGAATGTACAAGTCTATGAACTTAAAATCAAGCAGAAAAAAAAATACAAAGTAGTCAATTAAAAAAAAAGATAGTGTGCTCTTTTTTTTTCAGGTTGCCTTTGTTTGTGCCACTAAAGCTATTATAAAATGACTTTTCCAAAAGTAAATCAAACCTTGTATCATCACTAAGAACAAAAATTAAAAAGAAACCAAACAAACAAAAATATTTCAGTGATTTCCCATTGTTCTTTTTCTTTTTTTGAGACAGTCTCGCTCTGTCACCCAGGCTGGAGTGCAGTGGTGCCATTTCGGCTCACTGCAACCTCCACCTCCCTGGGTTCAAGCAATTCTGGTGCCTCAGCCTCCCGAGTAGCTGGGATTACAGGTGTGCACCACCACAACTGGCTAATTTTTGTATTTTTAGCAGAGATGGGGGTTTCACCATGTTGCCCAGGCTAGTCTTCAACCCTTGGACCAAGTGATCTGCCTATCTCGGCCTCCCAAAGTGCTGGGATTACAGACGTGAGCCACCATGCCCAGCCTACAATTGCTCTTAAAGCAAAATACAAAATCCTACCTGAAGATGGCTCTGGCAACATTTCCTACCTCGTCCCCATTACACTCCACTCAGCGCTGCACAGCAGCCATCCTGGCCTCCTCCGAGCTCTAGGTTGGACTGTGTCGTCTCCTATCCCAGGGCCTTTTCCCCTGCTGCTGCCTTAATTCATAATTCTCTTCTGCTCCCCTGTCACTTCCTAAGAAATGCCTTCTCAGACCTCCTGGACAAGGCCAATTCCCCCTCACTATTCCCTCTCTAACTCCTGCACAGCTTCTGGGCTGCACTAACTTCAGCTGCAACTTGAGATATTCTTGTGTAAGTCTTTGATAAATATCTGGTCCCCTCAAAATAAACTCAAAAAACAGAGAGTAAGTAAACTTTCCCTTTGACCATTTAGCCCCCAGCCTCTTGTACCAGACTGCCTACACAGTAGAAACTCTACATATTTGTTAAAATAAGTTACAAACCATAGCAATTACGATATTAAACCCTGATCTAGCATCTACTATCAGGCACTCTTCTCACTAGTTTATAAATATAAATCCATGTAACCCTCAAAACAAAACTACGAGGTATCTACTATTATTATCCCTATTTAATAGGCAATGAAGCTACAGCACAAAGTTAAGGGACCTGCCCAAAGACACAAAGCAATTATTGACAGACATGTAATTTATACTCCAGCAGTCTGGCTCCAGAGTCTGGCCCTTACCCACTAAGTTCTATGGCCTCTACAGGATTAAGCAGCAATTGAGTGGTTCTAGGACAGGGAGATGGTACCAAAGAGCATCCAAGGAATGTTTGATTTGAGAGGACACATTGAGTTGTGTCTTGGGGGTGCCTGATATTGGATGAGAAAAGGAGAGGTTAAAAAAATCACTCTGGGCTGGGCATGGCGGCTCATGCCTATAATCCCAGCACTTTGGGAGGCTGAGGCAGGTGGATCACCTGAGGTCAGGATTTTGAGACCAGCCTGGCCAACATTGTGAAACCCCGTCTCTACTAAATATACAAAAATTAGCCAGGTGTGGTGGTGTGTGTCTGTAATTCCAGCTATTCGGGAAGCGGAGACGGAAGAATTGCTTGAACACAAGAGGTAAAGGTTGCAGTGAGCCGAGATCATGCCACCGCACTGCAGCCTGGGTGACAGAGCAAGACTCCATTTCAATTTTTAAAAAAATCACTCTGGAGGTAGAAAACAGATATAATCTGTACAAAGTGTGTTTGGAGAACCATACAAGGCTGAGTGGACAGTCTTGGAAGGCGTGTTTCAGAGGTGTGGAATGCTGGAGAGAGATAAGCATCTTCAGTCCTTTTTGGACTCTCTAAATTGGGGCAAAGTGACATCACAGCAGCAGTTGACTGAAACAAATCTGAGCCCTACAAACTCCTAAATACAAAGTATGCAGATAATACATGCATGTCCCATACAACATGCGGGACACTGAGTCCCGCTGAGGTATGGGAGCTAGGCCAGACACTCCCAGGCCAACAAGTTTGCTCCCTCCTACCTCACAGAACTGTACCCATTAAAGGAGATAAGTGTTTAGCATAGGGCCGGACAAATAGTAAACACAGATAGGTATGCATGTATTTAACAAATAGTAAACACAAATAGGTATGCATGTATTTAACAAATAGTAAATACAAATAGGTAATGTATGTATTTAACAAACACACATAGCACTTACTACCAGCAAGGGTCTACTCTAAGTGGTTGACAAATATTAACTCATAATGAGTGAACATGTGTCACAGACTTTTAGCACGGCTACAAGTGGATGAAACTATTCATGCTGAGCCCTACAGTAATTAAGGTCTACTGTTATCCCGAGTGTGGGAAATAGAAACTAATCTCAGCTTAGGAGTATATACTTTCTCGTGCGTTGTGGCAGTCCCAGAAAAATTCTGAGCAGAAACATAATGCAGAGAAGTTATTATTTTAGAAAAGCTAGTAATCTAACCATTTACATGAGCAAGAGAGATGAAGCTGAGGAATGAATAAAATGGAAAACAAACATTTACCAAAAACTGGAAATTCTTGGGGACTGAGAACGTCTAAAGTATGCATAGAAATAGTTTCAAAGATTATCTATTGACTTGACTAAAATAAACGTCTCAAAATCCTGCTTATGAAAATTAATTAGAAAGCTGTCTATCAATGGTAAAATTTCATAATGGACTATAAATGAAAAAAGGCAACAGAATAGTATGCACAAAGTGATCCCATCTTTGTTTTTGTTTTTGTTTTTTAAAGTAATACATACACACAGAAAAGTCCTGGAAGGGAAAAAACCCAAAAGCAAACAACAAGATAAAAGCAATTTTTATTTTCTCCTTTATAGTTTTTTATATTTTCTGAATTTTCTGCAATAGGTAGTATTTTTATAACAAAGGGGGAAATATTATAAGCTCTCAATACACATATTTTAGAACTAGAAGGAACCCATCTAATCCAACCCCTCATATTATGGTTAAGGAAACTGAAAGTCAAAAAAAGAGAGTAATTGTTCAAAGGTCACATAGCAAATGATTCTTGTGACTCAAGTTTAGACTCTTTACGTGATCCCTGTCTCTGAAGACCTTTGCTTGAATCATTCAATAACACTCAATATTCTTGGACAGTTTCTAAGAGATAACAAATGTATAAAGACTTATATATGTCAACATTCTTCACATTTACCTCCTTTTTGCTGATTAGTAAGGTATTTAAATAAATCATGTACAAGTAGAGTTGTTTCCTGCTTATTTCCCTAATTCAAAAGTAGGTAAGACCAACAGAGTCTATTCATAATGCTCCTAAACCACCCTATTCTCACATGAATATTTCATTCACCTGTTTCCTCCTCTCCCAGAGATTCTAATCCAAGTGGTGCTGCTGGGTGGCACTTTACAGGAGGCTAGTGTGTTTGGATGATGAAGTATTATGGAATAAACTCTGTGCCAAGGACATTTAACCTGATTTAACATCACCTGAAAAAGCATTGGTATAAGATTCCTTTGTTTTGGTTTTGTGTCAAGTGTACTGTTGATTGTTGAGAAGGGACTGCAGTGGAAACTCTGAATTGAAGAGTTCCTTTGATGGTGGGATGGAAAAGCACCATCTACGTGATATTCTGATAGATGGATGGCTGAATTGGAAAAACAACTGAATGTTATGAGGTAACAGCAAAGACAGAAGATTGGCAAGGCTAAGGGCGATAAAGAGCAATTAAAGGACAAGCCAGTGCAGAGTAAAGGAAGGCAATTAAATTATAAGCAACAAACCAGAGCACAGGCAGGTTCCTGAAAGATGGAGACTGCACATGCGGAGGGAGGAGACTATGCAGCGTTCTGTGCATGCAAGAGCAATGGGGCTACTTGGGCCAATGTGCTGCTGAGGTTCGTGGATGGAAAAGGGCCCAATGCAACCAGCAGTAGCACCAGTTCAACCCAATGCAACCACAGTTGAGGTCATGGAGGACCACTGAGTTTTTTCATTTTGTTTTATGTTTCTAATCACAACAGCATGTATGAAGTCCATGGCACAGCGAGGGTTAACTAGAATTCCCAGCTACAGAAATTCTAGGGGCGGTGACTTCTGTACGGTTTCACAGCCTTATGGAGTGCTGATCCTCAAACTTAATTGTGCAGACAAACCTCTGAGGATCTATGAAAATGCAGATCTTGGTTTGGTAGGTCTGGGGTGGGGCCCAAGATTCTGCATTTCTTACAAGTTCTAATGCTGATATGTCAGTCTGCAGACCACACTTTGGGTAGTAAAGATGTAAAGTGCCTTCTAAGCAAGGAAAAATAAGAAATTCACAGTCACATTGAAGCTCATCAACAATAATGAGAAAAATAACCACTTACTCATGGCACATTATGCACCATTTTGTACACGTTATATGATTTACTTCTCATAACACACTCTATGCTATAATTTTGTCTCTATGCTATAGTTGTGGAAGCTGATATTTAGGAAACTCTTTTGTCTATATGCAAAAAGCTAGTAACAGTATCAGGAATTAAACCTGATTTTGTTTGACTTCAAAACTATTCACCAATAAACCACAGAGATGAGATTAACAGAATTATTAATTTTGTGATCTTGAAAAATCCCCAAAATTTCTCTGAACCATAATTTTTTCATCTCTAACATGGGAACGGATAATGGCAGAGCTGTGGTTTGGACCAACGAGGTAGGAGATGTAGAAGTATTTTGAAATATATAAAAGAATGTAAAGATACAATAATTGTAACTAGGTTTTCACTCTCCTCTCCCTAGTTCTTGAGAGTTTGTCTGCAGGTTCTAGCAGGGCAGTGCAGCTACTCATATACCCTTGATCAAAGGCTGGTCCTCCTCTATTGGAGATGGTCGTCCTCTTCAACTGAGCGCACATCTTTGGGAGGGACACACGTGGAGCAATGAGGGAGGACAAGGACACCCACCTAGCCAGCCAGATCAGCCAAATCAGCCCTCGTGATCAATAGGGTGATAGATGTCAAAGCCAGATCACCCTCACATCCCCTAGTTCTTAAAAATGTTACTGAATGTACACCTTTCCTAAAACCATATATTCACAAAATGTTTCTATCAGGATCCCATTATACTTCTAAAAATTACTGACAATCCTAAGATACCTTTTCAGATGACTATGGACATTCTTCATTAAAACCACACCAAAATTCTAAAAGTATTTGGTCAGTTGCTCTGAAGCAGAGAATGGGGGCAAGATGGTTTACCTCTTGAATGGACAAGTGTTGGACAGCTCGAGTCAGTCTCCATGGAGATTATCTTGGATAACAGATTTCTTCTGGGGAATAGCAAAGTTTGTGGATTTTGCTTTTGAAAACTCTGCTTCAGCAAGAGGTGAAAAAAAGAAGCAGCTATGGAAACTCATCTGATTCCAGATATGATGATGAAAGAGGGCCACCAGAATGGGTAGAATCAATCATCTGCATGGCCCCAGTCCTCCTCTAATGGCTGGTGGATGAGAAAGGAAAATGTCTGTTCCAAGAAGCAGACAACTGGACATGTGCATTCACAGCAGAAGGAAACCATCAAGAAGTGGAGGGCCGGCCGTGCTGGAGCAGTAGATGAATATGGGTGTCTAAATAAGGACTGCTCTGTGTCCTCACGAATGAGGTCATGCTGGGAATTCCCTCTGCAGGGAACTGGCTGACTGACATGCAGTTCCATAAATGCACATGTCTATCTCATTATCTTTTTTATATAGCTTATTAAAGTATTAATATAGTTTCAATAAGTAAATATTTTAGGTTGCAAAATGGAGTCCTCATCTTCATATTAAATTCACAAAAAAAACTGAATCTGAAGAAAAAAACAAAAGGCTGTGTATTTAGCACTGTTAGTGTCACCTTTTCAACTTCAGAAATACTGTCCATTGGTAATTTGTTTTCATTTATAAATCACATTGTATTTATCTTGATAGTATGCATATATCTGTGGTCCTGAATTAATTTTTATCTTTAATATACTTGTCTTATAAAAAAATTATGGCATAAAAATGGAAAAGACATTACTGAACTTTTCATATTGTTACATTAAAATCCTTTAGTCTATCTCTTACACTTTGAATGGAAATTATACCAATGCATAACTTTTGTTATATCATCTACTCGTCCTTTGGAAATATTGGTTCACTGAGTTCTATCATTCTTCCAAATGTTAACACATGTCATTAAACAACATTAAAAAAAATCACATTCCTCACTATCTTCATCAATTTCGTGTAAGGATCAGGAAGCTGTGACACTCAAATGGTACAAACAAGTTTTTCAAAATCTAATTTTTGTTTGGAAGCTCAGATTTTATCATAGACAACTGACAGCTTCATTGGTTTCCCTTGAAGGGACAAGCTAACATCACTCATTTTTGAGAAAACATGCCAAACAAGTAAGTCTAAATAAAAAGTTTGTCAGTTCTTTCAAATAAAAATGGTGTTCCTTGAAAACAATTAGCTAGTTCAGCTTGCAACTCAAACAACTGCACAGCTGCTTTTCCTCCAGAAAACAGTTCTTCAACCTGCAGTAGATTTGCTACATGCATACTTCCAATTGTATCACACAGAATATAAAAATGATGGGTAATCTAGGTTTGAGATTATTAAATCTGCTTCACCAAGGACATTCTTATTGCTTCATCTAAGGTGTTCTTTTTAGTGAAATGGCTTTTTTTTTAATTGCAAGTGTATGACTACTTGTACAATTGGTGCCACTGCAATGACTTCTGCTAAGGTGCCATCACTCCTTCAATACCACAGTATAAAGGTCAACACAGTGCAAGGGCAAATAATGTCTTAATCTTGTTGTTAAAGTAATTCTGAACTTAAGGTCCCCTTGAAAGCTTCTTCAGAGGCCAAATGCTGTGGCTCCTGCCTGTAATCCCAGCACTTTGGAAGGCCGAGGCAGGTGGATCACTTGAGGCCAGGAGTTGGAGACCAGCCTGGTCAACATGGCCATACCATGTCTCTACGAAAAATACAAACATTAGCAGGGCGTGATGGTGCACACTTATAATTCCAGCTACTCAGGAAGCTGAGGCATGAGAATGGCTTGAACTGGGGAGGTGGAGGTTGCAATGAGCTGAGATGACACCACTGTACTCCAGCCTGGATAACAGAGTGAGACTCTGTCTCAAAAACAAAAACAATCAAAAACCTCTTCAGGAACCCCCCCAGGCATCCCTGGGTCATACTTTGAGAACTGCTGCCTTAAATATTTTAGCTCAAATTTTGTTCTGTGTTGTATTTTGCTTATAAATATATCTAGATACTCCAATAATGTTAAGTAAAAATAAATAAATAAATAAATAAATCCAGAGTCACTAAAAAATACTCTTGACCAATGAGACTATTTGAAAAAAATTTCATGATGGTTGTATCTATTTTACTACACAAGTTATTGTGTAACATCATAAAAAAAAACCACTGAGTTCTTTTCAGTTCTCTCTCTAATCGTAAGAGATCACAGGCCCCAGATGGTTCATCAAGACCCCCCAGATGCTTGCTAATATCAAAAAAAAAAAAGCTTTCTAAGGGGGAAGAGGGTTGGGAAAAACACCTTTAGGAACAAGCTGCTTTCTCAAAAATATTCACCTGAAAACCAAGATAGACTGATCTTTCTTTTAAGATTCTCAAATCACAGCTGTGATAGAATGTTTGCCAGCTAAGTCTGTGCAAAGTCCTGAAATAATGGTGAGAAAATGGTCAATCCATAAATGAGATATACTTGTGACAATTCACTTCCTCCAAAATGACTTTCTTATACATATATATATATAAAATATGGACATATGTACACATACACATATATGTATATAATATGGAGAACACGTGTGGGGTGTGTGTGTGTGTGTATATATATATGTATGTATATATGGAGAGAGGGAGGGAGAGGGAGTAAGGGAAAGAAAAAGAGAGAAAGAAAGAGAGAGATTGAGAGAGAGAGAGAAAGAGAGAGAGAGACATGGGGTCTCAGTATATTGCCCAGGCTGATCTTAAATTCTGGCCTCAAGTGATCTTCCTGCCTTGGCCCCCTTTAGAGGCATGAGCCAACTCACCCAGTCCAAAATGACTTTCTATCACAATTCTCTGTTTTTCTATTCTACTGCATTTAAAAATAAGCCAAGAAAGAAACTCAAACTAAGAAGAAAAACACAATTTTCCAAAAGTATACATACTTTGGAAGTTCACCGTAACAGCTGATTATTATCACACTAATAAAGTGCACTAATTTTGGTTTCCACCCAGGGAAATCTAGTCACTGAACTACCAAAGACACATATTACATCTCACTATCGAGGCAATCTTTAGCATCATCACACCAGAAATTTCTTAGGTTCTGATTACATATTGTTATATTGAACCAGGCAAAGGAGAGTTGGAAACCCAATAGCAGGCCAAGCTTGATGACTAGGATATAACATTGAGCAAATGAATGGGATGGCATTCGCTATTAGTCCATGATAAAAATTTGTAATTAAAAGTCCTTCCAGTTACCATGATAGTCTATTACTTACTAATGGTATGGCTTTTGCCTATAAATTTAGCCCACTGTTTCTAGAAGAGGAGTAAATGAACCACCTACATCTGAATAACCTGAAGTACCTGTTAAAAAGTGCAGATTCTTTGGGTCCATTCCAAATCTAATAAACCATATTAGATCTAATGTGGAGCCTAAAAATCTCTGTCTTTAACACCTCCCAGGTGGTTTTTATGCACAATAACATTTTCATGGAAACGTGGCTGAATCCCTGACTGAGCCTCAGCTTCCTTACCTGTAAAGCAGAATTGACTGTCATCATACTTTCCTATTTCACAGTTGTGGAGTATTGAGGATCAATCAAAAATATATGAAAAAATGCTTTTTAAAACTGCCAAGTGCTACATAAATGATTATAATCATCTAAACTTCTACCAGCTACATTTCTACCAACTCTTCTTCTAAAAACTAAAAGTTAAAAAAAGGTAACAATAATTTTTCAAAGACACTACAGATATTATCTTAATTGTAACTAAATCTCAGATAACTAAAATACTCAGAAAATAGAGTCTTCTCATTAATATTTAACTGAATGTTCTGGTCACTCTTTTGAAAAACCTTAAATGTGTTACTACACTGTATTTCCTTGGTAAATGCATAACTTAGTTTATATCTGACGACAAGAGATTTTTGAGTTGGGTCAGAATTCTGAATATTTATGCTTAGAAGAGTAATCTATGTTCTGCCTTGAGCTCATTTGCTAAAAGGTTTCTTGTTTATTTTTTCTTGTTGGGGGATATTTTATGGTTGATGGAGGCATGTTTATTTTAACCAAAAGCAGATCTCTAATTACAAGTTGTATTCCAAAAGCTTATTTGTTCCTAAGTTGCCTGGAACTTAAAATGCCTCTTCCCCTAGCAGGAAAAAAAAGAAGTTATGAATCATGATTAAGTTCTCTGGTTTGTAAAAAAAAAAGGCCATAATATAGATGAAATATATTTGCTGTATCTTAAATATCACACAAATATCTTACAATGGTATTCATCAAACTAGAAAGCAAAATTGAATATGAAACTATTTCATTTGCCTTTAATATTTCTACTTAAGGTAAAGAGTCAGCTGGATGAAGAAAAACTGATAGAGCCGGACGTAACGGCTCAAATCTGTAATCTCAGCACTTTGGGAGGCCAAGGTGGTCAGATCATTTGAGGTCAGGAGTTCAAGACCAGCTTGGCCAATGTGGTAAAACCCTGTCTCTACTAGACATACAAAAAAAAAAAAAAATTAGCCAGGTGTGGTGGTGCATGCCTGTAATCCCAGCTACTTGGGAGGCTGACGCAGGAGAATCACTTGAACCTGGGAGGCGGAGAGAGGTTGCAGTGAGCCAAGTTCATACCACTGCACTTCAGCCTGCGCGACAGAACAAAACTCCATCTCAAAAAAAAAAAAAAAAAAAAAAAAAATCTGACATATGAAAATTTCTGTTCTAGAAAGGTTAATGGCCCCCAGTTCTTTATTATACAGAACACATAAGGTCTCTCAATGTGACCACCAGGGATTTTCTTCAGAGTCATGATTAGGATGATGGGGCACGAGATGACAAAATGGAGTGTCCAAAGTAAACTAAACAAGTGAAACAGAAGAGAAATTAGCAAAATGTTTTTGAAACAGTAGCTGCATATCCCTGAGAAAAAGACTACATGGAATGGGAACAGCTGAGCTATAAATGGTGCCAGAGAAATACCAGAACATGATTCAAGGCACAAGAAAGGAAGTGATAGAAAGCAATGCTGAAGAAGAGTGCACCATCTACAAGAATCACAAAGACTGAATTCAGGGTGTGGCAGCAAAGTTACCAAAACCAAAGAATCCTTGGTGACAGTGAAGGAGTAAAGGAGGCTCTCATTCATACAGGCCGACTGCCACACTTGGAGTGTTTGTACCTGAGGGAACGTTCACTGACTAGATTTCTGATTCTGAATCCAAGTTATCACTGAGGCGCCGTATGCCCTCTTCTTAGGCACATTCACCTTAGTTGGGTATTTCTGTTCATTCACTTCCTCCCTCCATCTCCCTATACCCAAATAAAAGTACGTCCCAGTTTTAATCTTACGCCTGAATTTATACCCAAGTGTCATCTCTGTTTGGATTCCTGACCATCACAGACCCCATGGGTCCCTGCTTGTGTGTTCAGTCTTCCCATCTTCCCCTTTTCCAAGTCAAAGTGTGGCTCAGTCTAACTAAAATGCAGGACGTTCACCCAACCAATTAAAAGCTGACACTGAGTGCCAGGTACCATCTTCGGCCTAATAGTAAATATAACAGTCTTGGGTTCCTAGGAATCCTTTGTGCATTTATTAGCACATGTGAAACAAACACCATAAGGGACACAGAGGACACTTCTCTGGCCTCTTAAGATGCTTTGGTTATTTTGAAATAAAATGTTAAACTATGGCTAGACAGATAACACATTTTATAAACCAAAGAGTGATGTCAACTCCAAGTCTGATTAAGAGCAGAGACTTAGCTTGAACATTCTTCCTTCTGTATTCTAGAGTTAAGACAATGGATTGTAAGAGAAGGAAAAGGAAGCTAACTGAATTATAATTTTTACACCCAAATCTCAAATAATGCCAGCTTCTGACACTTATAAAGAACTCTTTCAGAGCATATTCTCAGGGCAACTTGAATCTAGGCTCCTGGGTTGCATTCCTCAAACCTGGCCCAAATAAAATTCTCCACTTACATTAATTTTGCCTCGGTTTTTCTTCTTTAGATCACAGTGACTTTCTACCATCGCCTGATGTTTTTCTCTAAAATCAGCGCTTGGTACCAGCATGAACCCACTGCATTCTCCATTTCTGAAGGTCCTACCACATGTTGTGGAGAGGAGGTCTCACCATGTTGCCCAGGTTGGTCTTGAACTCCTGGGCTCAAGCAATCCTCCCACATCAGCCTCCCAAAGTACTGGGATTTGAGGCATTAGCCACTATGCTCAGCCTGAAATCTTATCTTGTGTAGTTGAAGCTGATTGAGATTGGATGGATCAGCTTTTCCACTGTGCAAACCACACCCAGTCTTTCAGAGTGGAAGAATAAATAAATGGAATAATGAAAAGTCAATTGGCAAAGCTTACAGAAAGCTTTAACTTTCCCTGGCCTAAGGCGCTTCCATTTGCTTAACTTACATTCCACCCTCAGCTTTCTCCCTTTCAAATAAGAATGCGAAGATCCTCCCCGCTCTCCTGAAAAGTTGTAAACTAAAAATAAAATCCAAAGCCCTCGACCAACTGAATGGAACTGCTCTTGGCCAAAGAGACCCCAGAGAAACCTTAAAAACTGAGTTCTCAGTCAAAATAGGCAGAGAGGTCAAATGCACCTCATACTCCCTCCCTTTTGGAGTTTAGGCACAACGATTGACCAGCATTAATGTTACAATAGAGATAAGACTGCAAAAAACAGTCTGTGGCAATAAGACATCAAGTTATAAACAAGACCTTGAGGCTATGCAAGGAGAAAGTTAAGTCATGTCTGCAAACCATAATATTGCTATACAGCATGCTTAACTTACAATATCTTTTTTTTTTTTTTTTTTTTTAAGACAGAGTCTTGCTCTGTCACCCAGGCTGGAGTTCAATGGTGCAATCTTGGCCACTGCAACCTCCACTTCCCAGGCTCAAGTGGTGGTTCTGCCTCAGCCTCCTGAGTGGTTGCGACTATAGGCATGTGCTACCACATCCTGCCAATTTTTCTTTATTTTCAGTAGAGATGAGGTTTTACCATGTTAGTCAGGCTGGTCTCGAACTTCTGACCTCAAATGATCCCACCCGCCTCAGCCTCCCAAAGTGCTAGGATTACAGGCATGAGCCACCACACCCAGCCACAACATCCCTTTCTATTGATTCTGTTTTAGACAGAGCCTTGCCCCTTTAATCAATTTCAAATTAAAGGATCTCTGAATCACCAGGCTCGGTGGCTCACGCCTATAATCATAGCACTTTGGGAGGCTGAGGCGGGTGGTTTGCCTGAGCTCAGGAGCTTGAGACCAGCCTGGCCAACATGGTGAAACCCCATCTCTACTAAAATATAAAAAATTAGCCAGGAGTGGCAGTGTGTGCCTGTAATCCCAGCTAGTTGGGAAGCTGAGACAGGAGAACTGCTAGAACCCAGGGTGGGGAGGCAGCAGTGGCCCGAGATTGCACCGCTGCACTCCAGTCTGGGTGACAAAGCAAGACTGTCTTAAAAGTAAAAAAAAGAATCTCTGAATACACTGAATAAATAACCGGTAAGCCCTTGCTGTAAGACATCCCACCTTTTCATATGGAATCAATGTACATACCTTTCATGTATTGATGTATGTCTTCGCCAGTAACTCCTGCCTCCCTGAAATATATTTTAAAAAATGGTAATCCAACTGCCTCAGGTGCATGTTCTCAGGACTCCTTGAGAATATGTTTCCCTGAACCACAGTCACTCATCTTGGCTCAGAATAAACCTCTTTAAAATATTTTACAGAGTTTGGTTTTTCCATTAACAAGGTGATATTCTTCATTATTGCCAAGGCCTTATAAGTTTCTCACTGAAAATTCAAATTAATTAAGGATTCTTTTAACAGCAAACTCTCAGGAGACAAAAACATCAAAGATCATGGCCTCCAACCTGGAGACTGTGTTTAATGGAAAATGCCATCAAATAAAGGACTCCTTCCAATCACGTTAGAAGAGACGGTATCAGGCTGCCCTGCCTGAGTGGACATCTTCCTTGGTGGAGATCTTTAACACTTGGTTCTTTAGACCAGGACAACAAGTGAATTAAAATATTCATTTGGTTACCTTCAGGAATAGGAACACTTTTCATATTTGTGTTTCGAGTTGTTTTGTTGATAATTATCCTTATTTGTGTCATACTTGTTATTCTTAAATTGATTATGCTTTGTATTTCTAGATGTCTAAAGTCTACCACAAAATTCTATAACAAAAAACTAATCAAAATAGCTAGATGTTTAGAACTGATCCAACATGAGTCAACTCCAGTGTAAGTGAATGGCCTGAGATCCCACTCCTCTGTCCCTTTCTTGTTCAATCCAATCCCTGAATTGCTGCCAACTCGCTCAGCCCTGGAACCTCACTAAGTTCTTAAGTTATAGTGCTTCTGCTCATTCCCTCTGACATGGGACAAGATTATCTGGAAATGAGCCTTCCCAGCAACGTGGGACAAACTTACATCCAAAATGTTGACCCTCAGTATTTTCAGAAGAGAAAGATTTTATCAAAAGGAGGAAATGAGAAAGAAAAATTGCTCAGAGCAGTCTGAAAAACACGAACTATGCAAAATTTATCAGGCCCAGAGAGACAGGAGCATGGGACATCAGTCACATCTCACTGCACCCATTCCCAGGGGCAGTTCTTTTAAAGCATTTTGTTTCTGACAGCTGCCTCACCCACTATCTTCAAGTTTCTGGAATCTGTGATACAAAGAGCAATGTATAGCCAACTAATAGCTTGCTATTGTAACATAAATGCTTGATAAACAACTTAAGAACTGCCTCTTCTTTTTTCCTTTAAAAATCCATTTGTAACTGCTGCTAATAAAAACATATACTCAGGGCAACTTGAATCTGTGCTCCTGGGTTGCAGTCCTCAAACTTGGGCCAAACAGACTCTCTACTTATATAAAAAAAAAAAAAAAAAAAGAAGAAGAAGAACTCTTTCACTGAAACATGAAAGTAGTCTTCAGTGACCACCACCCACACACAAAGCCCTTTACACATACACAGATACACAGACATATGTATTCATAAGTACAGCAGGTCACAAACACACACGCAAAATAATGCTTTTGAGAAGCTAACTAGAGAAATGTATTGTAATGTCGTTAAGAATTACATGATCCTCTAAAATCAAGCCAGGAAACAAGAGGGATATTTAAATACATCTCCAAGTCAATACATCTCAGCGGAAGTCTACATTTCAGTTCAAAACTTCATTTACAGCAAAGGAAAGACACCTAATATTTAACATACCTACTGACGCATGTAGAGAACAATACTTGTTTTTCCCTCTTGCTGTTTTCCTCAGTTTGGCTCAATGCCTAGGCATACGCATTCCCAGGGCCCAGGGCCAAAAGCCTCTAAAGCAGAGCTTGGTGACCCTCTCCTAGGATCAAACACCACACTGGGGAGAGAAGCCATGTTAGGAAGGAATCCTTATTTCTTCATTCACTCTCACACCTCTACATTTTAGTTCATCTGAGAAAACTGCAGAATAATGTAACAATTACATTGCCACTTCAACATGATTACCTCCACAAGGCAAGACAACTCTTCTATTTATCCTGCTAAATTAAAACAGCTGAGGACCACTGTGGTGGGCCTCTCCTAATCCCAACCCCAGGGTGCAATTAGTCCAATTCATTTCTGCAGCTTTATAAAAAGTGTGTTGAGGTTTAATCTGAAAAAAAAAAAGGAATTCTATAATTGTAGCTCCTCTCTAGAAGACATGTCCCAGAGCTCTTTGATGACAATTGTCAGGTTCCTTTTGGGGCCTTTTCCCTTTGGAAGCCCATTATGTGGGAAAATTCTGGGGGACGTGGGGGTTTGGGAAGAAGGTATTGAAGTAGGGAAGAGAAAGAATAAGAGTTTGCAATTTCAGTTCAATCACGAAATAGCAATTTCAACAATAAAGGGTCTCACTGTGTCACCCAAGCTGGAGAGCGGTGGCACAATTACGGCTTACTGCAGCCTTAACTCTCCCTGGCTCAGGTGAACCTCCCACATCAGCCTCCCAGGTAGCTGGGAATACAGACACATGCCACCATACCCAGCTAATTTTTTGTAGAGATGGGGTTTCGTCATGTTGCCCAGGCTGGTCTCAAACTCCTGGACTCAAGCAATTGAACTGCCTCAGCCTCCCCAAGGGCTGGGATGATAGGTATGAGTCACTGCACCAGGTCTATTGGTGACATTTTATGTTAATGTCTCACAGTGTTCCATCAAAAGTTATGAAGTAAGAATTCTTTCCAATTCAATAGATGCAAAAGACCCCAATTAACGGAATAAAAAAGGTCCACGATAGTCCTATTTGTGGAAGTCAGTCCTAGGACACTTCCATGTCAAATGCCCGGAGTTGCATCATCAGACCGTAACAGAATGCTGTTTGACCAGTTGACTGCAGTTCTCAAAGACTAGAAAGCTTGCTCCAAAAGTAGACCTTTGCTGCTATCTGTTGTGGATGTATAAGTAAATGAGCAAGAACAATTAAAAAACCTTTCAAGATTTGTAGGCATGTAGAAATGGTTTTGCACTGGAGTTACACAGACTCCATGTACACTTATTGACTACCTCATCATGAGTGAAACCTCTGAAGGTATGGATACTAAACAATTTAAGTGATCAGCTTGTAAAAGTGAAGGTCTTCCATTAACAAAATTTAAAAAAGGTGACTCAAGAGACTAAGTCCTTATCAATATTGTGTTATTATGGACTCAAACAGTGACACAATACAAGGTACAAAATTTTATCTTGAGATGCAAACATCATGTGGCTCGGCATACTTATTCTTTGAACCTTAGGCTTCTTTGTAAGTACAAAGTATATGAAACCATCTCTTAAGTCTAGAAAGACTGATTCCTCAAAGTATTGTAGCATCTCTATGATATCCCCAATATAGTGAAAATGGAAATGCATACAAAATGAAAGGAGACTTTAAAAATTAGAAATTTTCCTACCAAGTATTGTTCACTCATATGTAAAGGGATATATTTTAGGGTACACTATACATAGAAATCTGTGATCTCCACTTAATACAATAAAAATGATTCTTTCCTTGTGGTTTCCAACTTACTTCCTCACATATATTTTTCAGCTTGATTTTCACAATAATCCCATGCAATGCACAAGGGAGTTGATGTTCCCGTCTTAACACAGAATAAAATGAGGTTTGGGGAGTGTTAGGCCTCCAGGTGCAAGCCTGGACCCAGAAAGTCTGAAGCCCTGCCTGGCTCCGCTAATCACCCCTCCCAGCGCCCCCCAACCCCCGCCCCACCGCCAGCGTCCTCCATCCTCCCTGATCACCCAGCGGAGCTTCCCCCTCACCCAACATCAACCCCCCCTGCCATTGTAACTGTTATTATGATAATGTGAATACTCCCCACCCCACCAACTTAACTAATCTTACGCCTTACCCCAGCCGCCACTGTAACTTAACTGATGATAATGATACCCCTTGCCCCTACCTCCATCACTGTCACTAATCTTACTGCGTTGCACCCCTACCCCCTCCCCCAAAAATTTGCCCCAACCTATAAAGCCAACTCCTATCCCACTGCCCTTCACTAACGCCCTTTTCGACCTTAGCCCACCTGCACCCAGGTGAATAAACAGCCATGTTGCTTACACAAAGCCCGTTTGGGGGGGGGGGGTCTCTTCATTCAGAGCGCGAGTTTCAACAGGGAGAGTTATGCAAGGCCTCAGCAATCAATAACAGCCAGGAATTCAGGCCTTCTCTCAATCAACACTCTCCACCATGAATTCACGATAAAAACCAATCCCCACATTTCATCAAGTTGACTGTGGATCCTGCAACTGTCATAGCAAAATAGCAGAAGAGTAATAGGTAGCTTTTGTTAGCAACACAAACGGGCAAAGAATCATAAAGGTTTCTTCAGTCACATAACGTGAATATCCATGGAACTTCTGAGCAGCTGCAAGGAAATTCCAAAACGGAGCCAAAGGGAAAAAGTGTTCCCCAAAGTTCCTAATAAAACTTAAAGAACTCTGCTCAAACTCTTCAACTGGAACCAGTTAACCCAAGAAAACTCATGCATACTGCACTCAGAGCACCCAAAAAGAAGCAACACATCGATGCACCTTCTTAAGACCAACAACTTTTCGCGTTTGTCATTTTTCTCCTCTAAAAACCCATACTCTCCTGGGGCAGGGGGGCGAATATTTCTAAGGATGACCATGTTGAACAGCGAGCTTTCACAGGCAACCGCAATTCAAGTGAGAGTGAACCATCCTGCCCTACCAGGGTACCGGGCAGGGGCGGCGGGTAAGGCATTCGCAAAAGCTGCGGAGGAGAGCGCGCGTGCGAAGAGGAGCTCCCGGACCACGCCTCCCTCCAGGTCCCGGGGCTGACCGCGCGGCGGGCTCAGGAGCTCGGCACCGCCCTCTCAGTCCTCCCAGCCCTCCCGGGCGCCTGGGCCTGGCCGCGCACCTACCAGCGAGAGCACTTTATAGGTGTTGGGGTCCTTGGCCGTGCGGGCGCTCGCCGCCTTCTCCAGCGGCTCTTCTCCCACGTCCATGGGGGCCAGCAAGGACGCGGCCGCCTGCGGGTTCCCGGGCGCCTCGGCGGTGTGGCTGCGGCCCGGATCGCGGCCGTTCCCCGCCGGGCCCTCCCAGGGAGCGCGCCCGCCTTCGCCGCCGCGGCTCCCGCCCCCCGCGCAGCCGTCGCGCTCCATCGTGGCCCCGGGCGCTCCGGCCCCGCCGCCCGGCCGTGCCTTTAATAGGCCCGCGCCTCGCGCCCCGCCCCGCCGCGCCGCGCCGCGCCAGCCCCTCGCGGTCGGGCCCTTGGCTCCCCGCCCTACGCCAGGCGCTGGCTGTCAGGGAGCAGGGACTCAACGCCCTGGATTACTGGGCTTCCTGTCTGATTTCGGGCACTCTGTGTGTCGGTTATTTTGGGTCCCTTACGTGGGCGAGTCTTGAACTTCCCCCCAACCCGAGCCGTCCCCTCCCGGCTCCCCGGCCACCCTTCCGACACTTGCAGGAATCGCCCTGCGTGGCCTCGCGGCGCGGCCCGGACTGAAATTGCAGCGTGTGGTCTGCAGAGGGCATGAGATCATGGGGCCCCAAAATAGAGCGGGGAGGAGGAGAAGGATGCAGCCGCCGATGCCGCTCCGGTTTCTAAAAGGCGGGAGAGTGGAGTCTTGGGGCCAACCTGTGAGGATGGAAACGCAAATAAACCACGGAGGAAGGCGACTTTCCGCTTCTCCCGCTCTGAGCCTTGACCCCCACTACCTAAGCTACGCTGAGAGAGAAATCGTCCACATTAAAACACGTAGGTTTACGTATACTATACACACATATAAGAAATAGTTCGTTTTCCACAGTTTTATGTGGTTTCTGGAGTCTTCTCGCTATTGTTTTTATGTATATTTAATTATTCTAGGCTTTATTGAAGGTTTCAAGAGTTGGTGTTGCCTTTTCTGAGGTTGACACTGATACTCGGCAATATCAAAAGTGTTCATGCAATCTGAAAAACTATGATAAGCCTTATTTTTGAACTGGGACACTAACAAGCTATGATTCTTGAGGCGTTTTGTTTTACCTTTGATTCTGGAACTTTTACATTTTCTGGCTCATCAGTTAGCAAAATCACCAGTGTGTAGTGAAGTGAGACAGTGGGAAACCAGTGACTTTGAACTACTTTGCAATACCCGGGACTGACTTCAGGGACCAAGGAAAACAATTAGTGTTCGATACATTTCGAATGCATGAATATATACAAATATTTACAAATGAGAATGAATGTTTAACAAATATCCCCTTTAAAATAGTCAACTTGGGATGCTCTTCGTTTATACTGACGCATCCATCTACCCATCCATTCATTCATTAAGTAATGAATCCTTCAACTCAATCTTTTGGCCTCCAACTATACATACCATATAAAAAATGAATTAAAATGTATCTTTCCTCAAGTGTGGTGAAAGCGGGGGGAGGGGAGGGGAGGAGCAACTTGTAAATAAAAAAAAATTAAAACCTAAGGCATATAGGCACAATAAAGTCACACATAGGATATTCATAAAGGAGATAGACATTATTTAGGCAGATAGTGAGGACAAAAGAGTCCTCGGCAGAACTTCCCTTCTAACGAAAAACATCCCAGGAAATCACTTCCTTTCTAACAAAGACCAGCCTGGAAGATTGGGCTGCACACATAGGTAAGGAAGCTGGAAGCTTGCACGGGGATGCG
Organism: Cacajao melanocephalus; assembly: GCA_963573385.1. NCBI lineage: Eukaryota > Metazoa > Chordata > Mammalia > Primates > Pitheciidae > Cacajao > Cacajao melanocephalus. The sequence continues at coordinate 39,625 of CAUYLG010076869.1, forward strand.
GCACAGATAGAAGGGGCTACCTGGGGCCAAGCCTGTCCGTCATAGGGGTTCCACCTCCTCTCTTTTAGCACATGCACAGTAAGACAGAAATAGGCAACATGGAGTAGCTACCCGCCTGTATAGTAGAAGATTGGGGCAGGGGCTGCCAGAAATTTGAGCCCTATGTAGATGACACACCTGATCCTAACCGGTTTTTCGTGCCATGTGCAGATGGCACACCTGGTCCTAATCGGTTTTTCGCTCCTTGTGTAGATCAGACACCGCCTCCCCACTGCTCATCTATAAAAATCCCCTATATTTCACCATGGATCAGCAACCCATTTTTCCGGGACCCCTCTTGGTAGCAGAAAGCTATTCTCTTTCTTTTGCCTGTTAAAAATTCTGCTCTAAACCTCACCGTTTGTGTGTGTCCACATGTTTGATCTCTGTGACCGTGAGACCAAGAACCTTGGGTGTCACCCCAGACAATAAGGCTGCTTCAATATTATGAGAGCTTAGTAGAAAGGGCAGTTGACATCTGGAAGAAATAAAAAGCCTTCCCTCAAAGCATTATTGAACTTTTTAAAAAAAGTTACCTTTGAGCCAGCTCACAAACCACCCAAGAGAAACAGGTTTTCACTATTTCATAGTCACACATATTTTTCTGCCCCAAACTTGGTTCCAAATTTTCCTATGACCCTTTCCAAAAATCAGATTCAAGGACAAAGATTTGCTCCACTGAGACTGGTCAAATGAGTGTCAAAACTTCTAAAAGCAACTCAACAGAGACATTATCCAAAGTGGCTTTGAACCTGACAAAACAAGTAGAAGTGTACTGTCTGCATGTCAAGGCAACGAACCACTTTAAAGACAGCATTTGGAAAAGACAGTGTACAGTCTGCAGGGTCACAAACATCCTAAACATCTAGAGGCCTAGGGAAAACATCTTTCTGTGGCATTAATTGATTTTTAAGATTCTGTATGACATCCTGGTTTTTCTTTCTTTTTTCGAAAGCACAATATGTCAGGAGCCATATTAGACTGAGGCAACCCTATACACATTGCAAAAGGTGAACCATGTGGTTGCAGCATCTATTCAATAGGATTGTGTGCCCAGTGTGGACAAATGGTCAGATTGTTCAAAAGAAGCAGGAAATGTACATGTTTGTGTGAATTCTCCAAGTTGCAAAATGTTGTCTACAAAATTCAGAGAAACAGTTTCTTCAAACAAACAAAATGTAGCACATTTAAAAGCCACATCTACAGGATGGACCTGACACACACGCCACCAGGATGTGGCCTCTGCCTAATGATCATGCCTCATCTGTGCCAGTTGGGACTTTTATGAGTGATTATAAAAAACCCAATTGGAAGTCTAAAATCAGAGGAATAAAAATGATCCAAGGCCGGGTGCGGTGGCTCACGCCTGTAATCCCAGCACTTTGGGAGGCTGAGGCGGGTGGATCATTTGAGGTCAGGCATCCAAGACCAGCCTGGCCAATGTGGTGAAATTCCATCTCTACTAAAAATACAAGAATTAGCAGGGTGTGGTGGCACATACCTGTAGTCCCAGCAACTCTGGAGGCTGAGGCAGGAGAATTGCTTGAACCTAAGAGACTGAGGTTGCATTGAGCAGAGATCATGCCACTGCACTGCAGCCTGGGCAACAGAGCATGACGCTGTCTCAAAAATAAAAATAAATAAATAAATAAATAAATAAATAAATAAATAACACGAGTCAAGTATGCCATTCTTAGGTTTAGCTATGGACATTGCAATGCCTATAGCGAGATATTGCCTCAGTCTTCTTTGTTCTAAGTGGTCTGAGGGACAGCTTCACCCTCACATTCCAAAGTACAATAAGGTAATGAGACATAAAGCCACAACACAAATTTTTGGCTTAATGCAAAAGTGAACAATGAATATTTCATACTTAATCCTAAATCACTCTGTTTTAGTGATTGCATATTCTAATCTGGTACAGCAGTAAAGATGATAATTTAAGATTTTATGTAAGTTTTATATTAAGTTTTATTGTAACATAAATATTTAAACATTTCTCCCTTGGTGCTGAAGCTTTAGTTGTAGATAAGGCCAAAACACAAATCAAAAACAATTTATCTGTGTTTAATTATTACTTCGAGGTTGGGAAACAACTTTTCTTAGCTATTAAAAAATGAAACATGCTGTAGGATAATTATTTTAGCAGCTGTCCCAGAGCTTCTCCAGCTTTCTTCTAATTCGCCAGTAAAACAAGAAAGACATCTAGCCAAATCTAAAAAGAAAAAAACCCCACAAGCCTCTTTAATCTTTGTGAGGCCTAGAGAAAACATTTTTCTGTGGCATTAATTTTTATTAAGAATCTGTATGACATCTTGATTTTTCTTTCTTTTTTTGAAAGCACAAAAATATGTCCTCTGGAGCAAAAGGCTTGGATAACCATGTGACCTTGAACAGATTACCAGAAGTCTCGGAGCCTTAGTTTCCTTATTTGTAAAATGCTCTTTCAGATAATATCTCTAAATGCCAACAAAATGTTTGACATTTCAACTGTTACGTAAACATTTAAATCTATCCTTCCCATTTTAAATCAACCACTCACTATACCTAAGAGAGAGAATAAAAAGATTTAATTTTCTCCTAAATTATGCATGGTTTATATATAATCTCTGGGAAGGTTTGAGAACTGTGATTGGGCCTGCATCTACATAGAGGGTCAGGAAGGGATACTTGCTGCTCTAGGATGAAGGAGAGATGCCTATAAGAATCAGTTAGAGTGAATTCAGAAGTATAAGATCCCATGGAAAGTAATTGAAACTGGGAAAATGGAAAATGCATACACCATTTAAAGGGAGTATGGAGTTCTAATTAGGGAAAAGGAGTCAGGATGGTGGGACCAAGGGAAAGCAATAAAAGAAAGCAGATAAGCTATAAGTCTGCCTTTCTTCATGATCTAGAACATGTAGCCCTCTTGAGCAAATAACTAACAATCTTCCTGCATCCAGCTATGACCAGACCCTTGGGTGATAAAAAAAAATGCATGCTAATTCACTGCAAACGTGGTGTTATCAGTAGTGCACAAAGCCCTCTTCAGCACACAGCACAAGCACCATTCTGTAACATCCCTAGCAAGCCTTCATCTCCTTGCAGTCAGCTCCTCTCTTGCTGGCCTGCCTGTTGCTCCCTTGCAACATATTTTCATACATGCTGTAATGAATATGACTTTCTTTACCTACAAGTATCTTCATAAATTCTTCTTATCCCCACACCACTGGCCCCAGATCGTCACTGATCACCTGCTACAGGAAGCTGCTGTCCAGTCCTTCGCTTTTTAGTTGACATTCCTTCATTATCTCCTACATCTCTATTTCTTTTCTTTCTTTTTTTTTTTTTTAGAGACAGGGTTTCTCCATGTTGGTCAGGCTGGTCTCGAACTCCCAACTTCAGGTGATCTGCTTGCCTCGGCCTCCCAAAGTACTGGGATTACAGGCTTGAGCCACCGTGCCCGGACCTACATCTCTATTTCAAACAAAATGTAGGGTTGCCAGGTAATCTGAATTTTAAGTCTTAAAGTACAATTTACATATTATAATATCTACCCATTATATGCATACAGTTCAGTGATTTTTAGTAATTTATACAGTTGTGCAACTATTAGTGCAAGCCAGTTTTGGAACAATTTCATCACCTCAAAAAGTTTGTTTCCTCACATGTGTAATCAAAAACTGCTCCCACTCCGGTCCCAACCAAAGACTTCTCTGCTTTCTGTCTATAGCTTTGCCTTTTGTAGAAAATTCATTTAAATAGTATTATACCAAGTTGTCTTTTGTGTCTGGCTTCTTTCACTTAGCATAATGTTTGGAAGTTCATCCATGCTGATGCAAGTATCAGTAGTTCCTTGTTATACATAGTAGTAATCTCGTATTTTATCTTTTCACCAGTTGCTGGATGTTCATATTGTTTCCAGCTTGAGTGATTATAATAATGCTGCTATGAACATTCATGTGCATGTCTTTGTGTGAACCTGCATTTTCATTTCCCTGGGGTAGATTACTGGGAGTATAATTGGTAAGTCATATGCAAAGCGTGTATTTAAATTTTTGAGAAACAGGGAAACTGTTTCCCAACGTGGCTGTACCATTGTACATTCCTACCAGCAACACATAAGGAGTCCATATGCCCTTCCAACACTTACTGTTCTCAGGATATCAATCTGTAAGGAGTCCACATACTTTGCAACACTTCCTATTCTCAGTCTTTTATAATAGCCATTTGAATAGGTGTTTGGTGGTACCTCAAAGTGGCTTTTATTTGCATTTCCCTAATGACTAATTATGTTGAACATCTTTTCATGTGCCTATCTGCCATCTATACATCTTCTTTGCTGAAATGTCTACGCAAATCTCTTGCCCATTTTTATCAGATTTGTTTCTCATCTAATTATTAAGTTATAAAGTTCTTTATATATTCTGGACACAAGTCTTCTATCATATTTATGATTTGAAAATATTTTATCGAGTTTCTTTTTCTTAATGTTGTCTTTTAAATAACAAGTTTTTTATTGTTTTTATAAAATCCAATTCATCACTATTTTCTCTTATGGAACCTGATTTTGGTATCATATATAGGGAATCTCTGACTCACCCAAAACCACAATAGTTTCTCCTATGTTTTCTTCTTAAATGTTGTAATTTTAGCCCTTATATTTGGGTCTAGGATCCATTCTGAGTTAATTTTAGTGTCATGTGTGAGATAATGGGCTAAATTCATTGTTATACACATGAATATCCAACAGTTCCAGCACCAGTTGTTGAAGACTGTCATTTCTCCATTGAATTACCTTGGCAGCTGTGTCAAAATTTAATTTAATTTACTATAAATGTTGAAGTTCATTCCAATTGTGATTAGCCCTATGATGAACATTTCCCCAACCACGCCACACCCCACACCAGCCCCTGGTTACTACCATTCTACTTTCTACATCTGTAAGTTTAAATTTTTCCACATGTAAGTGAAATCATTCCTCTGCTAAACTTTAGCTTTTGTAAAAGCTATTTTCTTATTGTTCTAGGAGTTACAACATGCATTTTCAACTTATCACCTACTTCAGATTGAAACTGGTTTAATTCTGGTAATATATAACAATTTTTATGTAATACATATCCATTTATTCATCCCTCTTTTCTGTTGTTATTGTCATATATTAATCTATATGTCTTGTAAAGTCAGTGTTGCAGTGCTACAATCAGAGCTTTAAATAATCTTATACTTTTTAAAGAAATTAAGAGAACAGAATATGTATATATGTATGTTTATGTGTATATATGTGTATATATAGGTATATATATATATATGTGTATATGTATATATATACTGAATATGTGTGTATATATATGTATGTGTGTATGTGTATATGTATGTATGTGTGTGTATGTGTGTATATATATCTATATATATGCGTGTGTATATGTGTATATATATCTGTATGTACATACACACACATATATGCACATACACACACCCATATATATACACGTATATGTATATCTGCATATACACACTAATTTTTTCCCTGAGTATAAGTCACAATATCTTCTTTGCATGAATTGTAGTTTTCATTGAAAACTTGACTTTTAAATAATATGTTACAGCAATTCTGAATTCTGATTATTATTCCATTTTCTGTTTGTTTTTACCAGTGTTGTCACTTTTACAAAGCAGTGTTTTCACACCTCACCATGATTCTACCAAATTAAGTCTATCCCTACAGTGACTAAAAGCTACAAACTCCAACTGTTGTGATCTAAAGCTCCAGCAGTTTTTCAGGAGTAAAAAGTCCAACTTGACTGCCTATGGTCGATTTCCAGAACCCTGAAATGGATGTTACTGAGAGTATTGTCCTTTTTTTTTTTTTCCTTAAAGACGGGGTTTCACCATGTTGGTCAGGCTGGTCTTGAACTCCCAACCTCAGGTGATCTGCCCGCCTTGGCCTCCAAAGTGCTTGGATTACAGGCGTGAGCCACCGCTCCTGGCCTGAGTATTGTCCATTTTAATACTTGCATTTTGTGGAGAGAATTTTCCACTCTTTTCACTTTCATATCTGAAAATCTATTCCAGATTTTTAAATAAACACCAGAAATTTGGTGTTTTTTTTTCAATTTTTAAATATTGGCAAATGAGTCAATATTTTTAAAAACACCATGGAAGCCAAAAACAAAAACAAAAACAAAAACAAAAAATGTACCCGTGAGACTGATTTATCCTTAGGCTTCTAATGTGCAAACTTTGTCCCATGGGTGTACCAGTTATATCTGCAGAAGATTAAAATTTTTCCCCAGCCTTCATTTTAACTGTAGGCTAGGAATTCCCTATCTATGCCAGTGTCTGCTCTTTAAAGACTAAATCACATTCTCTCATTCCCTTTCTATCCCTTTGGATAACTCAGTGATTGGGGTACTATAGAAAGAGCCAAGCATGTGTTGAGCTTAATTAAGGTTTAAGATGGTTAGGAAGAGGCTGGATCCTCAATGTATTGTTGATGTGTTGTTCCAAAGGAAAGTGGGTTTCATGCTGGATAGCAAAGATAACAAATGTTCACTACAATTTCACTGGTTCCTATTTACTGTTGAAATTCTCTAAACATTATGAAGTCTCCATGGGCAGTTTCCTTTGAGACAAATTGCTATGAAGGACCATTTTTTCTACTTACTGTGGACATTGTGTCTATTCTTTGGATGTTACTTGGAATTTTAGGAAATGTATAGAAAAGACAAAAATTTACACATTTCTAGCCAGATGTGTATATATAGTGGTCCATTGTCCTCATAAGCCCTCATCCCACTGGGTAAGAAGGGATTGAGATGGTAGATGTAGGGGAGGGGAAACTGGATCATATCATCTCAACAGTTTTCAGTATCTTGGAGATAACTCCGTGTTTGAAGATAGATGTGTTCACTATTCCTGTTTTATCCCCTGCCTCTAACCTCTCCTAGGATTGTGTCTAGATGTTTATCGGCAGGAGCTGGGCAGGGTTGTTGTGGCAGCGTGAGATGGGCCTTGCATTGGCTTGCTTCTCCTTGAGTTTTCATTACATCCTTGCTAATCTATGTGCTCAGTGTCTGGTCTGATACCGTCCTAGGGAATCTTCCACTTGTGTCTTCTGAGATGCTGCTGGCACATTTCTGACTTGTTTTCTTAGCTCCATCGAGGCTCAGAGGTCTTTTATAGCTAATTAAAGTCTACCTCAGTTCATGGTACAGCGGCAGCCACCTCTGAATACAGCCACATTCTCCATAAAGCCATGCTCTAAGCTCTTAATATATTTGGCTCTCTGGGTTAGGATAACTTTAACTGTGAAGTCCATGGTATTACTCCAGTGGCTGTCAACTCAGGTACCTTCCATAGACCCAAATGGCATGGGGTAGCTTCTGGATTGCTCTATTCCTACAGGAGAGTCAATGAAGCTTCAAAGTGCTACTTGGATTCTGCCTAGACACACTGTGTAGCTGTTTATTCCTGGAAGTAGTCCCTGCATATTGATGAGGGGAACATTCCTCCAACAGTCTCCTCCTCCATGAGATCCAGTCAAAACACAGGGTACAAACATCTGTACTTCAGGCTTTCTTCTAACCTTACCAGACACTTAGCCCCAAATCTAGGATTTCAGCTTACCATAAAGACATCATAAAGGTGTGTAATCGGGAGCTCCCCTTAACTCTTTTCATCCTTTTTCCACACTCCACAGAGTCAAAAGAGTCAACTTTCTCTCATCCCAGTGTAGCAGAGACTTCCTGTACATCATCTCCTGACTTTTTTTATAACCATGCTTTATAGTAAACCGAACAGTCACATCTTTCAGGCCGTAGTCTTAATAATTCTTGTGGGAGTTTAAGAAGTTTAGAAATCATTTTCTCTCTTAACAGCACCTGGCTTTGAAGACTATTGTTTTTTTGGGTAATAAAAATTATAATTTTTAGTATGAATATAACAATAGTTATAATATTGTTATAAATAGCTAACAATAACAGAAAGCTAACCATAACAATTTCTTTATCTTTGTATATTTGGCATAATGAAGCCAAGCCTCCCTACCTTATCTCCCTCCCCATGCTCTGAGGCAAATAGAAAATTCTGGTTGATTAGGGATCCGGAAAACAAAACCAAAGAAACTCTCATCATTCTTGTCAAAAATTATTACTCACTTATGCCCCTGCTAGTATATGACCACATATAATATGTATCTATAAAAAAATGTTAACATTTAAAAAAAAATCATCAATATGGGATGTCAATTTTTTCCTACCGTTGTATGCATCAAAGCTGGTTATGTATAATCATGGGAAACAGACAACCAAGCCAGAGGCAAGGACATGGCCTTCCTTTTCACTTACTTAGAGACTATTTGCTACAAAGAAACTATGCAAAATAAGCACACAGAGAAAAATCAGACCAAAAAGAAATTAGTAGAGTATTAGTTACCTAAGGGACATGTAATCAACATATGTGTATTAGAATTCTGCAAAAACGATGGATAGAAACAATATTTGAAAGAATAATGGAATAAAATTTTCTATTTTGAAGAAAACTAGGAACCGAACGATTCCAGAATTTTAACAAATGCCAAGCAGACTAGACACCAAAAAAACAACATCAAAGCATTTCATAGTCAAATTGCTGAAAAGTAGTATTTTTTTTTAAATCTTACAAGCAGCTAGAGAAAAAAGATACATTGTATATAGAGGGTAAAAAGAAGTATTAAAGACTTCTTGTCTGAATGTGTTCAAGCTGGAAGAAAATGGAGTGATATCTTTAAAGTACAGAGAGAGGGAAAACATTTATCAAACTTGAATTCTTTTTCTTTTTTTTTTTTTTTTTTTGAGACAGAGTCTTGCTTCATTATCCAGGCTGGAGTGCTGTGGTGTAATCTTGGCTCACTGCAACGTCTGCCTCCCAGGTTCAGGTGATTCTTCCTCCTCAGCCTCCCAAGTAGCTGGGACTACAGGCATGCACCACCATGCCCTGCTAATTTTTGTATTTTTAGTAGACACAGGGTTTCACCCTGTTGGCCAGGCTGGTCTTGAACTCCTGATCTCATGATCCACATGCCTCAGCCTCCCAAAGTGTTGGGATTACAGGCGTGAGCCACCAGCCTGGCCCAAACTTGAACTCTACCAAGATATAATTTGGCTCTATATCTCCACCCAAATCTCATGTAGAATTGTAATTCCCAGTGTTGGGGAAGGGACTTGATGGGAGGTGACTGAATCATGGGGGCAGATTTACCCCCTTGCTGGTCTCATGATAGTGAGTGAGTTCTCATGAGATCTCATGGTTTAAAAGTATGTGGCACCTCCCCATTCACTCTCTCTCTCTCTCCTGTCGCCATGTGAAAAAGGTGCTTGCTTCCCCTTCACCCTTCCGCAATTAATGTAAGTTTCCTGAGGCCAGCCAGCTATGCTTGCTGTACAGCCTGTGGAACTGAGAGTCAATTAAACCTCTTTTCTTCATGAATTACCCAATTTTGGGTAGTTCTTTATAGCAATGTGAGAATGGACTTACACACCCAATGAAAATGTCTTTAAAAAATAAAGATACAATAAAGACATATTCATATCAACAAAACTGAGAGAATATATCCCCAGAATTGCACTACAAAAAATATTAAAGGAGATTCTTCAGGCAGAAGGAAAGTGATATCAGGCTCAAATTTAGATCTATAAAAAAAGAATAAAGAGTAAGGAAATTATAAATGTTTGGATAAATATAATTTTTCTCATTTTATGTTTAAAGTATAATTCAATTGAGCTAAATTAATGTCAGTTTATCATGGGGTTTGTAACTTAGGCAGATGTAAAGACAATGGCACACTGCATGAGAGGGTGAAATGGAATTAGAATTACCCCAGTTAAGCCAGGTGTGGTGACTCATGCCTGTAATCCCAGCACTTTGGGAAGCTGAGGCAGATGGATAGCTTGAGCTCAGGAGTTCAAGACCAGCCTGGGCAACATGGTGAAACCTTGTCGCTACTAAAAATACAAAAAAATCAGCTGGGCATGGTGGTACATGCCTTTAGTCCCAGCTACTTGCGAGGCTGAGGTACAAGAATCACTTGGGCCCAGGAGGCAGGGGTTGCAGTGAGCTGAGATCGCACCACTGCATTCCAGCCTGGCCAACAGAGTGAGATTCTGCCTCAAAAACAAAACAAAACAAAACAAAACAAAAAAACTACCCCAATTAAAAGGAGATCTTCTAACTGAATAAAATTACAAGACCCAAATATAAGCTGTGAACAAGAAATCTACTTTGGCTATGATAAAAGATATTTTATTACAATAAAGGGACCAGTTGATCAATAAAACAATATGCAATTAATAAGAGAGTACATGAAGCAAAACCTTATAGAATGAAAAGAGAAATAGGCAAATCTACAACAATATTTGGAGATTTCAGTATTCCTCTTTAAGTAATGATAGAACAAATAGAAAATCAGCAAGGATATGAAAGAATTAAATAGGAATATTAACCAATGACATAGCTGGCATGTATCACAAATTCCACCCAACAACAACCAAATAGACATTCTCTTCAGGTGCTCTAACATTAACAGATATAGACACTAAGATAAATCTTAATAAAGTTTAGAGGGTTGAAATTATACGAAGTGTGTTCTCTGAATACAACAGGTTTAAGCTAAAAATGAAAAAAAAATCTTCAATACTTGGCAATTAAATAGCATACTTCTAAATAACCCTTCAGTCAAATAAGATATCACAAGAGAAACTTGTGATATTTTCATTAAGAAAACATTTTTAACTTAATGAAAATTTCAAAACATGTATCAAAATTTGCAATGTATAGCTAAACCAATTCTTACAGGACAATTTATAACATTAATATATATTAGAAAAGAAAAAAGTCTCAAATGAACCACCTAAAAAGAGATGAACAAATTAAATTCAGATAAGCAAAGGGAAGAAAATAATAGAAGAAATTAATGAAATTGAAAGCCAAAAAAAGTAGAGAAATCAATACTATCAAAAGATTTTTTTTTTTGAGATGGAGTTTCTCTCTTGTCATCCAGGCTGGAATGCAGTGGCGAGATCTCGGCTCACTGCAATTTCCGCCTCCCGAGTTCAAGCAATTCTCTTGCCTCAGCCTCCCAAGTAGCTGGGATTACAGGCACCCACCACAATGCCCAGCTAATTTTTGCATTTTTAGTAGAGACAGGGTTTCTCCATGTTGGCCAGGCTGGTCTTGAACTCCTGACCTCAGGTGGTCTGCCCACCTCGGCCTCCCAAAGTTCTGGGATTACAGGCATGAGCCACCGTGTCCAGCCTCTTCAAAAGATTTTTGTTTGTTTGTTTGCTACCGTAGGTTCTTACTCTGTCACTCAGGCTGAAGTGCAGTGGATAGATCATGGCTCACTGCAGCCTTGACCTCCTGGCTCAAGCAATTCTCCCACCTCAGCCTCCCAAGTTGCTGGGACCAAAGGCACTCACTACCATGCCCTGCTGATTTAAAAAAAATTTTTTTTGTAGAGGTGAGGTCCCACTGTGTTGCCCAGGCTGGTCACAAACTCCTGGGCTCAATTCATTCACCCGCCTTGGCCTCCAAAAGTGCTGGGATTATAGGCCTGGGCCCCTATGCCCAGCAAAAGATGTTTCTTTGAAAAGCTTAATAAAAATGATAAACTTCTAATCATACCTATCAGAAAAAAAAGAAGTCACAAATTCCCAATGTTGTGAATGAAACAGGTGGCACAAACACTACAGATCCTACAGATTTGGGACTTCAGCGTAACTTTTTGGGGAACACAATTCAAACCACAACTACTGCATGAAGTTAAGACATGATGGATGTGACAGACTGAGAGAAAAGAAAAGAGGTCATGATAATGTCAAAGAACAAGAGTTGTCAAAGGGAGGGTGGTTGAATCTTTAATAAGAAGCTGGAATATGGAATGTCTAGGTCAAAACCTGTTGAATAGTACACCTAACATCAAAATGTTTAGTGTATATAAAATATACCTCACTAATGCAGATTTTTAAAAATGAAATAATGCAAACAGGGACTTCTGGAAAAAGAGGATAGATCTACTATACACGTTTATATTCACTTTCTTGATTTTTTTTTAAGAGACCGTATCTTTCTCTGTCACCCAGACTTGAGTCCAGTGGTGCAATCATATCCTTACTGCAGCCTTCAATTCCTGGGCTCAAGTGATCCTCCCACCCTAGCCTCCTGAGTAGTTGGAACTATAGGTGGGAGGCAATGCACCTGGCTAATTTTTAAATTTTTGGTAGGGACAGGGTTTTGCTTTGTTGCCCAGGCTGGTATTGAACTCCTAGCTTTTAGCAATCTTGCTGCCTTGGCCTCCCAAAGTGCTGGGATAACAGGTGTGAGCCACCACACCAGACCTATTTGTTTTTTAAAGGCATAAATCCACAAAGACAAAGTGGGTGATTAACAGAATATTAGATGGACAAACAAATGGATGCTTGGTAATTGCTTTAGGAGACCCAAGAAAGTTTAACCCTAAAACAGAGGTGGAGGCAGTCAAGATGCCACCAGGGGCCTGGCATGGTGGCTCACCCTGTAATCCCAGCACTTTGGGAGGCCAAGGTGAGTGAATCATGAGGCCAGGAGTTTGAGACCGCCCTAGCCAACATGGTGAAACCTCGTCTTTACCCAAAATACAAAAAATTAGTTGGGCGTAATGGCGGGTGCCTGTAATCCCAGCTACTCGGGAGGCTGAAGAAGGAGAATTGCCTGAACCTGAGAGGCAGAGGTTACAGTGAGCCAATATCGCGCCACTGCACTCCAGCCAGGCGACAGAGTGAGACTCAAAAAAAAAAAAAAAAAATGCAACCAGATTGGGCTGCACCAGGTAGTTCTGTCAGAAGATGAAGGTAAGACTAGAAAATAGGAGAACTGGTTGAAAATCTGTTTAAGAAGTTGTTAGAAGGCTAGATTCTCTTTCTGCCTCCTTGCAGCTGGTGACTGTCTCTTCCCTTTTATCAACAGAAAACTAGAGGTCTAGTCTATGAATATAATAAAACCAGAGCCTTTGGACTCTAGGATTCCAGAAGAGAGACGCAAGACATTACCATACTAATATATTTGATTAATTAACATATCATTACCATAATTATATGGAAGACCAATTGCAGATGTTTATACTGAATAATAATATATCTGCTCTTTGAACACATTGTATACCAAGGACTGTATTAGAAACAATAGGGATAAAGAAAAGAAAAAAAAGAATGGCCCATTCTTATAAGAAACTTGTAATCTAGTGGGGAAGACAGAGAAATATATTAACAGCTAATCTCACTTCAGTGTGTTAACCCCTGTGAAAGAAAAGTACAACGTATTAGAGCCCATAGGAAAGGCACCAATTCCAAATTGAGGACCATAGTCCTTTCGACCATCGTCGTTTACACTTATCCTGTAGTCCACTTTGGAAAACCTATTCTCCTGATAGCCACTAGAAGGGGCAGTCCCACAGATCCTGGGACACGGCATTGCCCCATGACTAATTTGAACAGAGAGGGAGGCCTCACAGAAATCCAGCAACCCATTGACTCAGCTGGGACTGAGGTTTCCTTGGCTTGGTTTGAGGTTTTCTGTTGCTTGAGAATTTTGTACCAGACATAGCTGGAAGATCATGACTTATTAGGCTGGTGCAAAAGTAATCATGGTTTTTACAATTAAAAATATTGACAAAAACCGCGGTTACTCTTACATCAACCTAATAGAAAAAGAGGTTGAGGGAGACCATGGTGTGCTGTGTGCAAGGTGAGTCAGCAGAGGAATCTGGTACGCACAGAAAGGCAAGCACGGAGTGAGTCCTTGGAAAGAATCAGAGACAGGAGGGAACATGAAGTGATCTGATTGTCAGGCCTGAGCCCTGACCTGTGTGGCTCTGCTCTCCCTCACTTACTGTCTTCGGGTTTTAAATATTTCTTTATTCTTAAAACAATGTCCCTCCTTTTTGCCATGATCTAATTTTAGTTGGTTTCTTTTATTACATACAAAAAATACTAAGGTCCTCGAAGACTTCCTATAGAAAGTGGTGACTGAGCAAATCTTGAAGGACCAGCAAGATTTAGGCAAAGAATAAGAGAGAAGATAATATTTCAGAATGAAGAAGCCACGTACACAGAGTCTTAGGCATGACAGTGTTGCTTCTTCCAAGAATTGAAGCTCATCTGTCCATCAGCTGGACAGAGAGAGGCCAGAAATGTTCAGCTGACATCTAGGCCCTGAATTAACGAGGTCATTAAGTGAACTGTTGGCCCACCCGTATCTTGAAAACTTCCTTTCTGCAACTCAGAAAAAGATAAATAAGACTACTGGAAAGTTTGGCAAGCCAATTAAAGACAGAATGAATTGTAATACTGGTTCCAAGAGAAAGATTTACAGAAGTAACGCTATGTGTAAATATGCTATTTACAAAATTATTCCAATGAGAGAAAACAGCTTCCAAAAATCTTCGTCTATGAGCTGTAAGTAAAATCATTTTAAGAAATTAATGTAAGATGAATGGAATGGTAATTATGTACAAGTTGCAAATTTTCCATGTAAATCTAAAATCAAGTAATTCTGAGACCTTGCTATCAACAAACTGAGGATCACAAATTAAAATTGACTTTATTATAGCAGAAAAACATTAAATATCCAACAATCTCCCATATTATCTGGATTATCATACTTTTTCTTTAAAAAGTGTTAAAACTGCAATAATTTTATTAAAATATTCAAATTGAAATGAAATTTGAAGGTTGAAAAATGTTGAAATAACTTTGTTTACTCTTGGTAATGTATTTCCTGACTAGGAAAATCCCAATAAGGACTGAAAAAAATGTACATTAAAAATTAACTGTTTCAGCAAAATGACTTAGAAAATCAAGACAAAAAAAGCATATATATATATATATGGATGGAGTCTCGCTCCCAAGCTGGAGTGCAGTGGCGCGATCTCCACTCACTGCAAACTCTGCCTCCTGGGTTCAAGCAATTCTTCTGCCTCAGCCTCCTGAGTAGCTGGGATTACAGACATGCGCTACCACGCCCAGCTACTTTTTGTATTTTTAGTAGAGACATGGTTTCACTAGGTTGAACAGGCTGGTCTCGAACTCCTGATGTCAGGTAATCCACCCACCTTGGCTACCCAAAGTGCTGGGATTACAGGGATGAGCCACTGTGCCTGGCTAACTTCCAGTTTCTGAAAGCATAATCACATCTTCCACAAACAGACACTCAGCAAATTGATCTCATCAGGAAAGGGAACTAACAATAATGATAGCTATCATTTCATTAAGTGCCACCATGTGCTCATCACGGTGCTGGGAACTTTAGCCATTCATTTATTTTCCACCTCTTTGGTCACTGATTTTTTAAAATATTCATTTATTCACCATATATTTATGGAGTTCTAACTATGAGGCAAGCATTATTCTAGGCACATTACCCAAGAGTAAGAGAACATCAGCCTCCTCAAGGAGTTTAGTCAAATGAAGAGATATGGATATTAATCAAATTAAGTACACAGAATTATACTTGTAAAAATTGCAATAAATACTCTGGTGAAAAAGTACCAGGGGCAAGGAGAACATATAACTAGGGTAGCTGAACCAATCTGTGGCAGGAGTAGGATGTGGTCAAGAAGGATTCCCTGAGGAAGTGATGCTTGAACCAAGATTGAAGTGATAAGTAGGGCTTAGAAATGAAGGAAGTGGAAATAAGGCCACAGACCTAGATGATTTTGAAACATGACTTTTGTTGGTTGTGTAAAATCTGTAAATACGAAGAAATGAGACAGATTGGCCATGAGTCACCAACTGGAGACTATTCGCACATCAGTTCTTAAGCCATCGATTTTATGGGTTTTCTTTTATAAATGAGAACAATTCAAGGTCCCCCAACGTTCCCAGATATGGTTTTATAAATCAGAGAGGAGGGAGGCATTTAAACTCATAAGTAAACCAACCTCAAAGGGCTATTAAATGAAACTATATACTTGAAATATGATTTGGGCATTTACATTTGAAAATTCCCAGAGAGAAGGCCGGGCGCAGTGGCTCACACCTGTAATCCCAGCACTTTGGGGGGCCGAGGCAGGGGGATCACGAGATCAAGAGATCGAGACCATCCTGGCCAACATGGTGAAACCCTGTCTCTGCTAAAAATCCAAAAATTAGCCAGGCGTGGTGGCATGCGCCTGTGGTCCCAGCTACTCAGGAGGCTGAGGCGGAAGAATCGCTTGAACCCAGGAAGTGGAGATTCTAGTGCACCGAGATTGCGCCACTGCACTCCAGCCTGGTGACAGAGCAAGACTCCATCTCAAAAAAAAAAAAAAAAAAAAAAAAAAAAATGTGAAAGAAAAAATAAGTAAATTTGGGGGAGAAGCAGTAAATTATGTGGTTTGCGTTTGATATTAGGTTGTTTTATTT
>CAUYLG010076876.1:0-43310 GCA_963573385.1 Cacajao melanocephalus
TTTTTTTGACATGGAGTCTCACTCTGTCACCAGGCTAGAGTGCAGTGGCATGATCTGGGCTCACTGCAACCTCTGCCTCCTGGGTTCAAGCAATTCTCCTGCCTCAGGCTCCTGAGTAGCTGGGACTACAGACATGTGCCACCATGCCCCACTAATTTTTATATTTTTAGTAGAGACGGAGTTTCACCGTATTGGTCAGGGTGGTCTTGATCTCTTGACCTCGTGATCCACCCGCCTCGGCCTTCCAAAGTGCTGGGATTACAGGCATGAGCCACCATGCCCAGCCTTACCATTAAGTTTTATACTTTTGTACATTTTCATAATTGTAAGTGTCATCCTTTCACTTTCAGGTTTAGGACTCCCTTGAGCATTTCTTATTAGACCAGTCTTGTGGCAATGAATACCCTCTGCTTTTGCCTGTCTGGGAAGGACTTTATTTCTCCTTCATTTTATGAAGAATGATTGTGCTGGATAGTATCCTTGGATGGCAGATTTTATTTTTTCAGCCTTTTGAACATATCATCCCATTCTCTCCTGGCCTGTAATTTTACTGCTGTTAGTCTAATGGGGGTTCTTTTAGAGGTGACTGATGCTTTTCTCTTGCTGTTTTTATGGGTTGCTCTTTAAGTTTGACTTTAGACATTCTGATTATAATGTGCCATTAAAAAGACCTTTTTGCATCTCATTTGTTTGGGGATCACTGGACCTCCTGGATCTGGATGTCTGTATTCCCTGCTAGACATGGGAAGTTTCATCTATTATTAGTTTTTTTGAGCTCTTTCATTCTTCGCCTTCTGGGATAATGATAATTTGTAAATTTGGTCACTTTATGATGTCCCATGTATTATGAAGGCTTTGCTCATTCTTTTTTATCTTTTTTCTTTATTTCTTTCCAACTGGGTTATCTCAAAAAACCTGTCTTCACGTTCTGAGATTCTGTCTTCTGTTTGAGCTAGTCTATTGTTGAAGTTTTGAATGTGTTTTGTAATTCATTCAATGAATTCTTCACTTCCAGAATTTCTGTTTAGTTCATTTTTATATCTGTTTTTGTGGTAAATTTCTCATTCATATCCTGAATTGTTTTTCTGATTTCTTTGTATTGATTTTTGGAATTCTTTTGTATCTCACTGAACTTCTTTAGAATTAATAATTTGAATTCTTTCTCTGGGATTTCATGAATTTCTTTTTGATTGGGGTTTCTTTTTGGAGAGTTACTGTGTTCCTTTGGAGGTGTCATACTTCCTTGCATTTTCATGTTTCCTGTGTCTTTACGTTGATGTCTGATCTGTTTTCTCTCACTATGGTTTGTTTTCTAGAGTTCTATAGAAATGAGATCACACAGCATGTACTCTTTGTTATTATTACAATTTTGGCCTGACTTTTGTCACTCAGCATAATTATTCTGAGATTCATCCATGTCATTGTGTATGTCCATCATTCATTGCTTTTCCTCTCTCAGATGAGGAAAGCCTCCTCTGAAACATTTTGGTGTTACTGAAAAATGCTGGACCAGGTGACTTCATGTGACAAGCATGCTGAGTGCCCAGTGGGCATGTGGTACACCTGGCCTTGCCTTAGGTGCTGTGGCCTCAAGCCTCCCAGACCTCCTTTCTGTAGAGAAGTTAGCCATGAATGGAAGTTAGAATATTCTGTTTGCTAAGAACCACCACAGGGTCGTGATGTGATACAAAGGAGAAAATTGTCCTCTGTCTGGTGGGGTGCGCTGAGGCTTCTTTGAGGAATTGATGTTCAATTTAGGCAATAACTATCCTTGGCCATAAAATACAAAGAAGGACACCTCAGGCTCAGGAAGTGGCAGGTGCCAAAATACGGGGAAGGTGTGTCCTTCAGGGAATCACCACAGGTGGGGCAGACAGAATGTGTGCAATGGAGAATGATAGGGAAGAATCTAAAAGTGGCAGTTCAGGGCCAGACTTGGGGGGGACTTGTGTGCCAAGCCCATGAGTTTGGATTTAAGTGACTGTATGAGTTTCCTGGGGTTGCCATTACAATGTACCACAAATGGTGTGATTCAAAACAACAAAGATGTACTCTCCCACAGTTCTGGATCCTAGAATTCAGAGATCAAGGTGTTAGCAGGGCACAATCCCTCTGATAGCTGTATGGGAAAGTTCTTCTTTGACCCACTAGCTGCTGGTGGTTGCTGGCAACCCTTGGTGTTCCTTGGCCTGCAGGTACATCACTTCAATCTCTATCTCCATGTTCACATGGAGTTCTCCCCTATGTGCCTCTATCTTCTGCCCTTCTTATAAGGACACCAGTGATATGGTTTGGATTTGTGTCCTCAGTCAAATCTCTTGTCTCATTGTAATCCTCAGCATTGGAGGAGGGACCTGGTAAGAGGTGATTTGATCATGGGAGTGGATTTCACCCTCATCATTCTCATGATAGTGAGTTATCATGAGATCTCATGGTTTAAAAGTGTGTGGCACTTTCCCCGTCACTCTCTGTCTCCTGCTTCACCATATGAAGATGTGCCATGTGAAGGAGAACTTCACCTTCCACCATGACTGTAAGTTTTCTCAGGCCTCCCCAGCCATGCTTCCTGTATAGCCAATGGAACTGTGAATCAGTTTAACCTCTTTTCCTAATAAATTATGCAGTCTCAGGTAGTTCTTTATAGCAAGGCAAGAATGGACTAATACAGCTAGTCATGCTGGATATGGGACCCTACATTACAAGAGCCAAGCTGATGATATTATACCTGATGTTTTGATGGTATGGAGGGGACACATCAGATAAGGGCTCCCCAAGGAGGTTCATCCTGCCTGTCTGCAATGACCCTATTTCCAAATAAAGTCACATTCACAGGTACCAAGTGTCCAGATTTGAACATTTCCTTTTGGGAGACACAGTACAAACCACAGCAATAACCAGTCAAGCACCAGTCAGTAGTGATTGTGCATGGCAGCAGCTGACTTCCATGTTACATATGGAGAGCACAGAGCAGCACAGTCACTTCCTCACAATTGCTCAGGGTCCTGGCAGAGAGGAAGCTGTCTTCTCTAGGCCATCTGTCTTTTTCCGTGGATCCCCTTTCCTCCCTCATTTTACCAGCTGCAGTGAACCACCAGGGGTGGGGGGCAGCAGGCAGCCACTGGGAGCCATGAAGGCTGTGTTAGTTTCCTAGAGCTACCGTCATGAAATGTCACAGAATCAGGAGCCTCTGCAGCTGGTATGTATCATCTCAGGATTCTGGAGGCTGGAAGTCTGAGATCAAGGTGTTGGCAGGGTTGTGAGACAGAATCTGTTCCAGGCCAGTCTTCTGAGCTTATGGGTTTCCATCTTCTCCCTGTGTCTCTTCACGTTGTCTTCTCTCTGTGTGTAACTGTGTTCAAATGCCCTTTTTTATGATGACACCAGTCATAATGGATTAGAGCCCATTCATTTTAACTTGATTACCTCTGTTAAGACCCTCTCTCCAAATATGGTTATATTCTAAGTTAATAGCAGTTAGGATTTTAATGTATCGATGGGGAGGGAGCACAATTCAGCCCATAACAAAATTATAAGGCATCACTCTTTGCCTGTGCTAAGGAAAGATTATGTGGATTAGCTGCCAACAAGTCCCCAGCCAACTAGCACCCAGGGAACTTCTAAGCAGTTTTGCATCTTGTTATGGGTAGCAAGAATTAAATTACCCAAAGTAGGGGCAGAGAGTAGGCAGGTAAAACAGGATAATTTCAGATTAAATTATTTCAAGAGTGGCTTGCTATTGGAAAAACCATTTGGTGGGCTGCTTGTTTTGTGAGTAGAGTGAAAGTTCAAGTGTCCATTGAACCCAGGCTCTGGGCTTAGGACTAGGCTCTGGGGTCAGGAATAGGACAAGAGAGAGGACTGGTCCATCACTGTCCCCATGGACCCCTGTTATGTGGGGGTTACAAGAGCCAAGCTGATGATATTATACCTGATGTTTTGATGGTATAGAGGGGACACATCACAGAAACGCTCCCCAAGGAGGTGCATCTTGTCTGTCTGACTGCAACTTCATAGCTCATCAACCATTCTCTGCTACAAGAGCCTGATGCAGCATGGACTGTTGTATCATCTTCATTTTGCAGGGAAGGAAACTGAGGTAACCAGCAGTGAAGTGGGTGGGTGAGAGGTTCAAGGTAGGACTGTCACCGAGATGGTCAGATTTTAGCATGTGTGCTCTTGCTTCCCCTCCAGCACACAGCATGGATGTCAGACCAGGTTACAGTGTTCAGAGCTGTTCCTCCTAAATAATTTCCAAATATGTGTGGGTAAAACTTTTCCATTTTTGGCTTCATCCTATGTACATTTCACTTTTACTGGAGTATGTCTAGGTGCACTTATGTGTGTTCTTGTATCTGTCTGAAGGTGCAAGTCTGGGTGACACGGCCTAAAGTAGCTGTGAATGGCGGGGTAGTAGTCCCCTGTACACCTCCCTAAGGACTGGGAGTCAAGAGGGGTCAGTGCAGTGATAAGCAGCAGGAACGTGTGGCAAGAATGGATTTCAGAAACTGCTGTGGTGATTGCTGATTGTATTTTACTGTCTAAAGTAGTCATTACATTCCTACATGTAGACCTAAGAAAACTGAAAACCTGTCTGTACGTGTTCACAGAGCACTATTTATAATTATAGCAAAAAGTGAAAGAAAACCCCAAATGACCATCAACTGATGAATGGATGAACAAAATATAGTCTACTCATTCAATGGACTGTTACTCAGCCATAAAAAGGAAGGAAATTTGGATCCATGCTCCAACATGTATGAAGCTTGAAGACATGCTGAGTGAAAAAGGCCAGTTATGAAAGACCACATATTGGATGATTCCATTCATCTGAGATGTCCAGAGCAGGCAAATCCATAGAGACAGAAAGGAGATTCCTGATGATGAGGAGGAGGGACTGCTTAATGAGTCTGGGCTTTCCCTTTGGGGTGATGGAAATGTTTTGGAAAATGATAGGTGATGGTTACACAACATTGTGAATATACTAGAAATCACAGAATTTCACTCTTTCAACAAAGCTGTTCAAAATGAAAAGAAGTCTGAGGTGCCCAAGCAGAATTTAATGAAGGGAAGAGGTGGGACGAGTCTTCCAGGCAGAGGGACCCTTGAGGGCCCTGAGGTGGGATAGAGCCTGCTGAGGTTTAGCAACCAAGCAAAGTCCAGAGGGCCAGGGTGTGATAGGGAGCTGTCATTCTGTGCCAAGCCATTGTCATTACAGGTTTGGAAAACAACCACAGCTTCCCAACTGGCCTCCTACAAACAAGTCTCCACACAACAGAGCGAACTTCTAAAAATGTCATTATGGCCAAATGCACTTCCACAACTCCACAGACTTGACCCGTTTTAGTATAAGTTCACCTCCCTGACACACCTTCCTTAGCTACCCAGCATAAAATGGGTTTTCACTCCGGAGTAACAACATGGAGAAGAGTTCTTTCATCCAAGCAGTAGTGAACAACTTAAATGCTTGAAACAGTAAAACAGATGATGGTTATTGGCTGTTGTGGTCAGAGAATAATGTTCCCTCCCCGCTCAGATGTCCACATCCTAATCTCTGGAACCTGTGAATATGTGACCTTATATGGCAAAAGGGGCTTCCAAATAGGACCAAGTTCTGGATCTTAAGATGGAAAGATTGTCCTGGATTATCCAAGTGGGCCCAGCGTGATCACAGAGGGCCTGATATGTCAAAAGAGGGAGGCAGATGTGATGACAGAAGCAGGGTTTAGAGTGATGTACTTTGAAAATGGAGAAAGAGCCATGAGCTAAGGAATGCAGGTGACCTCCAGAAGTTGGCAAAGGTGAGGAAATGGATTAGAAGCTTCAGAATGAACACAGCTTGCTGGTGTCCCAGTTTTAGCCCAGGGCCACCCATTTTAGACTTCTGATCTCTGGAACTGTAAGGTAATAAAATTGGGCTGTTTTAAGCTACTAAGTTTGTGGGAATTTGTTATAGCATAGATAGAAAATGAATACTGCTGTGTCACCATAGCACTTTACTTTTAGAGCACCTTAGGGGCAGGCATGTATGGTGGAATCAGACCTGACCAGCTGCATGACCCCATGCTGCTGCATCTTTCTGAGCCTTGGCTCCTCATTGGTAAAAGAGGCTGTTCATCAGCACCATGCCAGCTCATAAACCACTAAAGTGTTGATGCCATCCATCTGACATGGCAGCTGTTCCTTGCTAGGTCCTCAATAAGTGGATGTTGTCTTATTTTATCTAATCCAATCCCTTCCTTCTACAGAATGGGAAAATGGAGGAAGAGGATGGGAGCAACTTGCCCAAGTTTGAAGACACAGAACCAAGTGAAGAATTCAGATGTCTTGACTTGGAGGGGAGGGCTTTCACATTTGACCAGAAAATACTCCTGGTTAGAAAGCTTCTTCGGTCTTGGATTGGCTGTGATATAAGAAACACCTCACTTCTCAGGCAACATCTGTACAATGTTGTTGCACCTGGGATTCTCAACCCATCAGTGGTCTGTGCAAGTAGTTTAGTGAGTTGCAACTAGCATATTTAATGAGATAAAATGGAATAAGAATATTAGTCCCTCACACAAAAGATTATCCTTTGTTGCAACATTTGTTTCTATGGAGTATCACTTTGTTGTAATGTGTTTCTATCACTTTGTCGCAACATTTATCTCTGTGAAAATCACTTTGTTGCAACATGAGTAGCACTCTGGTGTAACATTTGTTTCTATGTGCACGGCTGGTGCCTGCATGCTCTAGGTAGGAATGGGAAATTTGGGATCCCTGCCAGGGGCATGTGTCCTGTGCAACTGGGGGATAAATGTGGTCTGCTGAGTTGCTGGGCTCTTAGTGGTGAGCATGGCCACTGCTGAGCTGGCCTTAATGGTGAGGTGCCTGCTGCCAAGCCTGGCTTGGTTCATGTCGTAAGGGACACATGTGGGCTGGAATGTGGCTTACAAAGTAGGCAAGCTAGATTCCACTTTAGGACACACAGGAAACCTTTTTTTTTTTTTCTTTTTTTTTTTTTGGCTCCTCCTGATTTCCTCTCCAAACTGATCAGGCATGTTCAACAATCTAGACTGGCAGGATACTTGCCATTTCTAGTTTTTTGTTGTTGTTGTTGTTGTTTTTTAATTGGCTTGTTGTATCCTCAAAACATCTATATTTTTAGCAAACCTTCTCCCACTGGGCTTATAAACAGGCAAAGTACAGAGTGGAGAAAGGGGAAAGGTCAGCTGAATAGCTGTAATTTTATTTCGCATAGTATCAAATGCTTATTTAATTTATATTCTATAGAACTGGCTTAGGGATTTAGTTGGCCAAATCAAGCAGATGTGGGCCTAGTAATGTTCCTCGAAGTTGTCACATATCCTATCTCCCATTTTCTACAGATGCAGGAATCAGTGGGTTCTCACTCACTTGGAAGATTTGTGGCGTGGGATGAGCCAGATTGATTGCCTGCTTCAATGACAAGCTGGCTTCAGAAGGTTATGGAGTGGGATGTACTGATATCCAAGGGCTAGCTCATTCTGTGTTTTGTTTTGTATAGTTTTAATTTGAGACAAGGTCTCCCTCTGTCTCCCAGGCTGGAGTACAGTGGTGCAATCATGGCTCACTGCAGCCTCAACCTCCTGGGCTCAAACAATCCTCCCACCTCAGCCTCCCGAGAAGCTGAGACTACAGGTGGATGCCACCATACCTGACTAATTTTAAAAAACTTTTTGTAGAGATGGAATCTCACTCTGTCACCCTGGCTGGCTCAAGCAATCCTCCTGCCTCAGTCTCCCAAGTAGCTGGGACTACAGGCATGTACCACCACACCCAGCTAATTTTAATTAATTTATTCATTTTTACTCTTTCTAAAGACACTGTATTGCTCAGACTGGTCTCAAACTGCTGGACTCAAGCAATCATCCTGCCTTGGCCTCCCAGTGTGCTGAGATTACAGGCGTGAGCCACCGTGCCTATCTTCATTCTGTTTTTGACACTGCTTACCAGATTGCTTAGTCAGTGTTTGCAAAGCACCACAGAAGTGCCAACAGCTGTTGGGCCTTCATCGCCTAACTGTGTACAAAGGTGTTGAATTTAAGTGTGATTGTTGATAGAGGCCACAGTCTACCATTAGGTATATTTGGGAAGGGAATTTGAGCAAGCTGTTTCCTGGCAGTATGACGCACCTGGACAAGTTCATGGAGAAAAGTTGCACAAGTCAAAGGGAGGAAGTGGTTGAAGTGGAGGTTGTGGCAGGGAGACAAGATCTCTTGGTGCGGGTAGCCAGTGACCCTTAACACAGGATTCACATGTCTAAAGGATCATAGTGGAAAACAGGGGACATACTTATTTTTTGTAGTGCCAGAGTAATCCACTGGCCAGTTTTCGGGTCAACAGAAAAAAGCTTTCCAAAAACCTGACTCTTCCAATGAATGAATGCACTTCCAAAGCACATGCCTAGGCCCCCAGCCCAGTGAGTTCTGACGGGGAGGAGGTTTCTGAGGTTGGCCAGCTCATCCACACCTGGCTGAGAACCTCTGTTATACACTGGAGATTACTTTGCTGCATTTTAGGGATGGTCAGTTAGATGATATTTCAGATTCTGTCCAAAGTCAACATGCCTTGTGATAATTGGCTTTATCTTTGTGAAGTTTGATTTTTAAAAAGCATCACTTGCTGGTTTTTAAAAAAATAATTGTGGAAAAATAACCCACATAATACTTACCATCTTAGATCATTTCCAAGTGTATAGTTAGTAGTGTTAAGGATATTCACATTGTTGTACAACCAGTCTCCATTAACTTTTTTATCTTGCAAAACTGAACCTCTAATCATTAAGCAATTTCCGATCTCCCACTCTCCCCAGCCCCTGGCAGTCATCATTGTACCGTCTATCTCCGATTTCGACTACTCTAGGGACCTCATAAAATAGGAATATAGTATTTGTCTTCTTGTGGTTGACTTATTACATTTAGCATGATGTTTTCAAGGTTCATCCATGTTGTTAACCACTTGCTGTTATTTTTTTCTGCATTTTCTAAGATTTCCACCATGGGCACACATTATTTGAAAAAATTATATAATTTGTGTAATACTGTGAGAGCCATAATACAACGGGGGCCTGCAAGCCGTTGGTAGGCATATGGAACTTATATTCAGTGTAGTGAGGAGGTCTTTGGGAGTTTTGAGCAGGGAAGGGATGTGCCTCGAAGTTTGTTTAAGAAGGAAAAAGGAGGGCTCCCTGGCTGCCATGTGGATAATGGATTCGGTGGGGCATAGACCTGGAAGGAGCAGGAGGATGGTGCTCGTGGTTGTCCAGGTGAAAGATGATCGCTGCCTGGCTTGGTAGTGGCAGAAAAGAGGTGGGCTTTGGGCATGTGGTGGAGGTGGAATTGACAGTTCTTGGTGATGGTGTGGCTGTGGAGCATGAGGGAGATGATGTCAGGACAGTGTACAGCTTTCTGGCTTGGACAGTGCAGTGGGTGGCTGTGCCATTCAGTGAAATAAACTGGGAACTCAGGAAAAGGCCCTGGTTTGGAGAAGCAGGCCTTGGCCTTTCGTTTCGTGAATTCTGAGTGGGAGTTGGCTGTGAGACATTGAGGAGTGATTCAAGAGGGAGCAAGCAGAGACAGCAAGGTTAGATAGTCATTTTATGAGTTTGGTTATGAAGGGGTGGGAGAGAAAGTAGTATCAAGATGGGGATGTACAGTCAAAAGAGGGTTTTCTAGTTAAAATGGGAGAGATTTGAGCATGTTTAAAAATAGATGGAATGATACTTCCCAAATTGAACTACAGATTCAACACAATCCCTATCAGAATCCCAGCTGTCTTTTTGCAGAAATTGACAAGCTGATCCAAAAATTCATACGGAAATTCAAGGGGCCCAAAATAGCCAAACAAGCTTGAAAAACAAGAACAAAGTTGGTAGACTCACACTTCCCAATACTACAACACAACAGTAGTTAAGACTGGGTATTACTAGCACAAGGATAGCTAGGGCAAGGATTACTAGCACAAGGGAAGACAGAGGCCAACTCAGGACATACTTCCCTGGAGGTGCTGTGGTAATCTCCCCTGGGTAGCAAGACCCGCAGGATTGGAATTGAGGACAAAGGTCTGGGTTGGGGATACATAGGGAGGAGGTGTCCCATGCTCAGTGCCTTTCTCCCTCTGTATTGGCCTGGCCGGATGGCAAGGCTGAAAATCTTGATAATTTCTGAGGTCCTGTTCCACTCTGCCTGGTTCTGATTTGGAAGTGTTCATACATGCAACACCAACTAGACATAGATTCTTACCTGACTTAAGGAAGTTCACAGGATCCATTGGTGTTTATGTTGGCTTCAGGAGAAGGAAATACCATGTGCATTTGTTGTTAGTCAACAGACTGATTTGTAGTGGCCTTGTCCAAGTCACTTACATTCTTGTGCCTCAGTTTTCCAAACTTTTGTTGCATCAGTAGAATCTGAAGGCTCATCAAACACTGGGTAAGGTTAGATTAGAATGTGGCTTTGTTCTCTCTTAATCCATTAAGCTTTTGAACATTTTAATGAGTCTCTTATAAGCCATTTACTCGTGCATATTTATTGAAGACCTTCTACTTACTAGTAGATTCTACCTAATGCCAAATAATAATAAAATTAGCTAACATTTGAGGGATTCCTATGTCAGATATTGTACTAAATTCTTTATATATAATGACCATTTAATCTTCACATTAACTCACTGCGGTAGGGTCTGTTGTTATCTCCACTTTATAAATGAGGAAACTGAGGTATAGAGCTGGCAAGTCCCTTGTGCAAGGTGTCTCTCTTGCTAAGTGGCAGAGCTGGTGTCTGCATCATGCCTGTTTGGCTCTAAAGCTGGTCACTAGTGCTGATATCCTCATGTGTCATCCTGGAACAGCCTTGGACCAGAGCTTGGAAACCTTGGCCCCAATTCTGTGTGTGATGCCAGCAGTGTCACCTTTGACAAAGCATATAGTATCTTTTATCTTTATTTTATTTTTATTTTTATTATTGTTTATTTTTTGAAACAGAGTCTCGCACTGTCACCCAGGCTGGAGTGCAGTGGCACAATCTTGGCTCATTGCAACCTCCACCTTCTGGGTTCAAGTGATTCTCCTGCCTCAGCCTCCCAAGTAGCTGGGATTACAGGCATATGCCACCACGCCTGGCTAATTTTTTGTATTTTTAGTAGAGACGGGATTTCACCATGTTGCCCGGGCTGGTCTCGAACTCCTGAGCTCAGACGATCCTCCCGCCTCGGCCTCCCAAAGTGCTGGGATTACAGGCGTGAGCCACTGTGCCCAACTGACAAAGCAACTTAGTATCTTGCACTGCTTCATAGAAACTGTGGCCCTGAGAGCAGTATGCCACTTGTCATAGGGCTATCATGGGACCCTAAGCCTTGTGACACATGATAGCACCTTATTTGTCTGTGCTAGTTTTATTTCTATTATGCCATCCACCTTATACCACGAGAAGAGGAGTAATCAGGTATGACACCTTGACTTTACATACAGGGAACAGGTCACTCCTATGGGATCAAGTGATTGCTCTAGGACCCTCAGTCAGTGAGTGGCGTCTGGGACAAGACCTTGGATCTTCTGGCTTTGAGGCAATTTTTGTGTCTGCTACCTTATGATTAACCACTATGGCTCTTGGGCTGCCACCTATGAAAAGGACATCTGATCTCTGAGGTCCCAGGGTATTCCCCTACAGAGTGGAATGCCAGGGACAGTATATGGAGGCACTACCCCATTTTTTAAAAATTGAGGCATCATTCACAAAACATAAAATTCACCATTTTAAAGCCTACAGCTCTGTGTTTAATGTACTCATTATGTTGTGCAACTATCACCACTATCTAGATCTAGAAAACATTTCACAACCTAAAAAGAAACCCCATGCCCTTTAGCCTTTGGCAGTCAGTCTTCATTCCCTTCACTCCCTAGCCCCTGGCGCCCACTCCATTTTTCTTTTGCTAAGTAGTTCCCTAACTCTCAGCTCTAACTTCTTGGAAAAGGTTATCCTTGCAGGCATCTGAAGCACATTTGGGATTTCCTTGTGAACACCCATTGCAGACATTTACGTTTCCGTGTGAAAAGGAAGATTGAAATTGGCCTTTCAGTTACAAACTCATCAATGACGTGACTTATACAGTTTGTTAAAAAAAAAAAAAATCCTTCCCCTGCATTTAAAATTAAGCAGCCTGCTACATTTGGACACTTAGATACATCCTGGAAATACGAAAAAGCACTTTAAAACTTTTAGACAATGCACTTGCATCTCAGTGATCCTTTATTTACCATATTTTCTTTCTATAGTGGGTAACTGGAGGTGGTGTGCCCTATCAGTGCCCGGGACAGGCTTCTTACAGCCACTGCGGGTGGATTGGTGGCAGTGGCTGTTGTGGACTGAAATGCTTCATGTCATTATTGTCCTCTCTGGGAGTGATTTAAATTTATTCATTAAATTATTTGGAGCTCAGGTGGCAATAGCTAAATCCATTTAGTAATCAGAATAAGAGGAAAGCCATTTTCATGTTCACTTGTAATGCTGCAGTGCTTAGCAAACCCAGAGGATATTAATTACTCAGCATGCTTTGAGGTGTGAAAGCATAAATTCATCAAGACAAATATGTTCAAATCTAGACTGAGGTAACGAGTTAAAATGGTGCAAAAATTCAGGGAAACTGGGGACTAACAACTAGCATTTTTGGTTTGCCCCACCCTCTCTAGCACAAGATGGGAGAGGGAATACCTACTTGTTTGTGTTAAGGGAGAGAAGTTGTTTACACCAAAGAGATATTTGTAAAGTTGGCCATACATACCAGTGAGTTTGTCACATAGATTTCCCACAGTCAGTTTCCAGGAATGTTTCCATGGTAGACAGGGAGGTGTGAAGTTGTTTTCCTGACCTGCAGGCTTTCCTTTGATTAATCACCCCCCTGCCAGAGGGCAGGGGAAAGGCAAGGCTTTGCAAGCAGCTGCATCAGGTGAGGTCTTTATCATATGATGGTGAAACATTCTTATTAAATGGCTCATTTCAAGTTGAATCAAGCTGTGCTCCCCACCCGTCCATTAGCAGACTCAATCTACTGGGACTGATTTGAGTGTTATTCCTTGAACCCAAGTGATCTAGAGGCTTGTGCCACTGTCAGATTTGCTGGGTCACAATTCAGTCCCTCAGGTCCGACTTTGATTCTGGTCCATCTTATAGTGGGCCTTGCTTACATTTGTTAATGGTCTCACCATTGACCAAGTTGGTTTCCTTTTTGATAAATAGCTGTGTTCCCAGATGACAGGCAGGTGAGTGGTGTCCTAGCTTTCCTGGACAACTGCAGGGATATTGTGAATACTTAGAGAGCCTCCATTAAAGCAGAGAAATGGAAAATCCTGATATGATGCATCTGTGATTTACCAGACTAAGATGTTCCTGGTATGCTTTCTTATTCATCCACAGAAAAAGGTCAGGATTTTAAAATTTAAAAACCAATGCAGTTTAGGTGAGTATTCATTCACTTAGGATTTACACTGGCCCCTCTTCCCCCCAAACTGTAAACTGCTTACATGTACAAAGGAGAAAGTTAGAATAGAAACCATCCTTAAAGAGCAGGGGGATAGATGGAACTGGCCACTTGAGAGGTGCCAGTCTCCCTGCTGGAATCCCGACTTTCCCTCGGAAATCTTGGACAGCTAGGGGTCCCAGCTGCCTCTGTGGTTATTAATCCAGCAGCAGGCAGCAGACGTGTTCCTCTGCAGAGATGTTTGCTCTTGGCATGAAATCCAAATGGATTTTGTCACAAAGTAATATCAGGTACTATCTACTGGTGACAGAGTTTTGGTAATCAGAATGAACACACCTTTAGGAAATGCTTTCTTGCTGCCAGGTCTGTGTGGTGGTGTTGGCATGGAGATTACCAAGTGCCAGTCCCTGCTTCAGGCAGCTCACTGTCTAGAGCAGCACTGTCCTACAGAACTTTCTGTGATGACAGAAATGTTCTCCATGCTGTCAAACACGGCAGTTACCAGCCGCACGTGGCTATCAAGCATTGAAAGGTTGTTAGTGCAATAAAGGAGCAAAATTTAAAAAATTTATCAAATGCTAATTTTAATTTAAACAGTCACATGTGACTAGTGGCTACCATGTTGAGTGGGACAAGTCTAGAGAGAGGAAACACAAAAACACTTAACTGGAATGGCTGTACTTTTAGGAGGAACTGAGTGGCATGGATAGCAACAACAGAAGAGGGAATGATTAATCAAATCCAAATGAAAGACTACTTAAGGGGCCCATCAGATGGTCTCTCTCAAGGATCAGACGTTTCAATCAGGCATAGGCAGGTGCTGGATCACAGCCAGTTCAGGGTGGAATTCTCTAACTAGGGCAGCTTGTCTTTTTTTACAGCCTTTATTGAAATGCACTCTTAGCCTTAGCCTTAGATGCCAGTCCTGTTGGGTCAAATTGCATCATGAGGCCAAGCTTGTGTTTCTTCCCAAAGGGACACAATCTACTCCAGGACAGACATTGGCTGTTGGGGTGTCTGTGGGTAGAAACAGCACTTTTCTTATGAAATTAGTCTTCTCAAGGACATGTACAAGTCTATGGGCAGCGTTTCCAACGTTTTGCTCTCTCTGAAAGGACATTTTCAGACAAATTACCAGCTCATTACGTGCTTTTTACATTAGAAGGAATTCTTGGTGGCCTTCTGCAGTGGAATGAAG
This sequence comes from Cacajao melanocephalus, assembly GCA_963573385.1. NCBI lineage: Eukaryota > Metazoa > Chordata > Mammalia > Primates > Pitheciidae > Cacajao > Cacajao melanocephalus. The sequence continues at coordinate 14,690 of CAUYLG010076876.1, forward strand.
TAACTTTTCTGCTGAATACTTGAATACTGGCCGCCCAGATACAGGGATTGGGAATTGTGAATTAAGCCTACAGTGAATCAGCTGTTTTGTAATACGTGTTGGTGCCAGAGGGTTAGCCTGTGTCACTAACACAGAGAATTGTGGTCTGCCTGCATCCAAAACTGAGTTTAGTTAATAGATTGCATAGAAGGAGTATAGAACATGACCCTATATTGCACATTTTGAGGTGTATTATCTCTCCTGATAATATTTGTTCCAAACTTGGTTTTAGCAGCTGTGCTTGATTGTAGGCTTTGAAGACATCTTAATAGCTCAGGATCTAGATTGAAATTGAATGATTTTATCCACAGATAGTTTGAGTCTGTTGCATCCAAGGTCAACAAGGGATGGATACATAGCATAACATTGTGTTATGTTTCTCTTAGCATATTTACCTGATGACAGGTAGCAGCATATATCAGCAAGCAGTAGGGGAATGGCTGAGGCTAAAAATGTCTTATTATTGTCTAAGATGTAATTTGAGGGAACCTACTTTTGCAATTCTTGGGTGAGGAAGCAAAGATAGAGTTTTGAAGGAAGACCCAGTGAGATGGTAGGCTTATGGCCTTGGAGGGATTGATGCAGAACTTTTGAGAGAAATACACATACATGGATCGAAAACAAAAAGGCAGAGAAGAGTGAAAATTAACTGTAAAATACTCCTTCTCCCTTCCCCGACCGTTATTCTCATTCCCTAAACATGACCACTGTTACCAGTTTCCCTGTGTAAACTTCCAGAAGATGTTTATGGGTATAGATATGGATACACACACACAAATGAAAAAATACTTTTCTGCACTTTGCTTAATTTATTAGTGTATTGTGGAGATCTCTCGCATGTCACTATTATAGGTTTATTCCATTCTTTTTAATAGCTACACAATCATAATTGTATGGAAGAACCATATTTCATTTAACCATTCATGTTTGTTGATCACTTTGACTGTTCCCATTTCTTTTTCCTGTTGTAAGAGTCCTTGTCCATACTTCTTTGGGTACATGTTGCAGGTATTTTTCTGCAGCAGGTACCTAGAAGTGGAATTGCTGCGTTGAAGTTTTTGCATATTTTAATTTTTTAATGTTGAAATAATTAAAAACTTTCAGAAAATTTGCAAGTACAGTGCAAGGAACTCTTTTTTCCCCCACCAAGCCACTTGAGAGTAAATTGGTTACCTAATGCCTTATCACCCCCACCCCCAATACATTAGAGTGCATTATCTACAAATAAGGACCTCTTTTTACATGTCTGCAATGCAGCCATCTGAATCAGGACACTAACCTTGATACATTATTACCACTTAATCCTCAGACCCCATCTAAGTTTTAACAATTGTTTCAATAATATCTATTACTAATACCAAGAGTTCTTGACTGGGCACAGTGGCTCATGCCTGTAATCCCAGCACTTTGGGAGGCCAAGGCAGGTAGATTGCTTGAGCTCAGAAGTTTGAGACCAGCCTGCGCAACATAGCGAGACCTCATCTCTACAAAAACACACAAAAAATTAGACGGGCATGGTGGCATGTGCCTGCGTTCCTAGCTACTAGGGAGGCTGAGGTGGGAAGATCTCTTGAACCCAGGAGGTTGAGGCTGCAGTGAGCCATGATTGCACCACTGCAATCCAGCCTGGATGACAGAGCCAGCCCCTGTCTCAAAAAAAAGAAGTTCATATATGTTGTCTACCTAAATTTTCTAGATTTATCACATTTTCTGTATGTGTATGTGTTTTCCCTACTCCACATGTGTGTATGTATGGATTTCCTGAACCATTTCAGAATCAGTTGCAAACATTAGATCCATTACTTCTTTCTCTTTTTTCTTTTCTTTTTCTTTTTCTTTCTTTTTTTTTTCTTTCTTTTTTTTTTTTTTTTTTGGCAAGGTCTCCCTCTGGTGCCCAGGATAGAGTGCAATGGCATTATCAAGGCTCAGTTGCAGCTACAACCTTCCAGGCACAAGTGATCCTCCTGCCTCAGCCATCAGAGTAGTTGGGAGTACAGGCATATGCCTCCATGCCCAGCTATTTTTATTTTTTTGAGATAGGATCTTACTCTGTTGCCCAGGCTGGAGTGCAGTGGTGTGATCATAGCTCATTGAAGCTTCAACCTCCTGGGCTCAAGTAATCCTCCCACCTTAGCCTCTCAAGTAGCTGGGACTACAGGCATGCACCACCATATCCAGCTAATTTTTTTGATTCTTAGTAGAGATGACATCTCACTATGTGGCTTTGGCTGGTCTTGAACTCCTGGGCTCAAGGAGTCCTCCCACCTCAGCTTCTCAAACTGCTGGGGTTATAGGAGTGAGCCACCATGCCTGGTCTTCTGACCCCAAGCTAATTTTTTAATTTGTTGTTGTTGTTGAGATGGTGGCTCCCTATGTTACCCAGGCTGGTCTTGAACTCCTGGGCTCAAGCAATCCTCCTGCTTCAGCCTCCCAAAGTGCTGGGATTATAGGCATGAGCTACTGCACCAAGCCTATACTTATTACCTCTTGATGCTTCAGTTTGCAGTTTCTAAAAACAAGGATACCCTCCTCCTGACTACAGTATTTCCATCAAGATCGGAAATTGACAGTGGTCCAGTATTATCATCTGGTCCACAGATCTCATTTAACTTTGCTGTTTATACCAATCATGGCCTTTATAGGTTCAGGATCCAATCCAGGATCACCTGTTGGATTTAGCTGTTATTATTTCCCTAATCTCAAGGATTGCAGGCTCTCACTACTTCTTGTTCAGTGCTGATTTTGCCTCATGGGTGTGCTCATTTTATGATTTACAGTAGAAAGGCAGGTCTGATCCCAGTTACTCATCATAGCAAAAAGCAAAAGTCTACCTTAGAGTTTTGGAAGCTAGGTTATCATAACTTTTATTTACTTGGTATATTATATGCTTTATTCCCATAAAATACTGTTCTTTTCCTACTTAGAGCTTTGGGTCTTGAATTTTATCTTATATTAATATCACATTTGTTTCCTTCCTGTTAGTATTTGCCTGGTATATATTTCTTCATTCTCTACTTTTTTTTTTTTTGCCATTTTGTTTTAAATGTATATTTTATCAGTAGCCTATAGTTAGATATCTTTTAATCTCACTTGTCTTTTAACAGGAGATTTCACCTATTTACACTCTTTTTTCTTAACTGATATGATTGTACATATTCCTGTGTTAAAGTTCATGTTTTCAGCTGGACATGGTGGCTCATGCCTATAGTCCCAACACTTTGGAAGACCGAGGGGGAAGGATTGCTTGAGACTAGAAGTGGGAGACCAGCCTAGGCAACGTAGTGAGACTCCATCTCTTAAAAAAAAAAAAGTTTGTTTTTTATTTAACATAGTTCTTGCTGCTGCTGCTTTTTTTTTTTCCCCCCTCTAGTGGCTTTGGTTTCAAGGTTATATATCCTATATCTCTTCATTTAGCAGTTGCCCCTAATTTGTTTTGCTATAGGAAATTGATCTTTTAAAAATAAGTTTTACTTTTGAACAGTTAGATTTACAGAAAAATTGCAGAGCTAGGATGGAGTTCCCATATGCTTCATATCTAGTTATCCTTATTAACATTTTATATTAGTGTGATGCATTTGTCACAGTTAATGAACCGGTATAGATATACTATAGATATTAACTAAAATCTATACTGTATTCAGATTTCCTCAGTTTTTATCTAAAGTCCTCTTCTATTCCAGAATCCAATCCAGGATCCAATCTAATCCACATGACTGTCAGTCATTATGTCTTCTTAAGCTTCTCAGTTTATGCCAGTTTCTCAGACTCTGTTTGGTTTCATGATTTTGAGGATTGGTCAGGTATTTTGTACAGCACCCCCCATCAGGATTTATCTGATGTTTTTCTCATGGTTACAGTAGGGTTATGGGGTTTTGAAAGGAAGACCACAGAGGCAAAGTGCCACGTGCATCACATCCTATCACATCATATCAAGGGAACATACTATCAACAGGACTCATCACTGTACATGTTGACCTTGGTCACCTGCCTTAGGTAGTAAGGTTTCTCCTCTGTAAAGTTTTTCTACTCCCCCTTTCTCATACTGTAATCTTTGGAAGGAAGTTACTATGTGCAGCCAATACATAGGGAGTGGGGAATTGCGCTTCACCTCCATGAGGGACAAATAGCTACATATATTGATTTGAATTATTCTGTATGAGAGATTTGTCTATTCTCTACCTTTTGTGTATCACTTATTCATTCAGCAAGGACTCGTGGATACTTATTTTATACTTTGGGTTACAACCCAATACTACTTTATTTTGTTCTTCAAATTGTTCCAGCTGTATCCATCCTGAAAAAAGTCTGTAAAAATTTATTCCAGCCATAGCCACTGGGAGGTCTTTCACTTGGTTCCTGTGCCCCTTTGACAGATACCCATTGATGTGATTTTTAAAAATACTTCCTTACTTCCTACCACCTCAAGATGCTTCAACCTCATCTTATATATTTTCTGTCCCAGTCAAATCAGCCAAGGAGTCCTGGTTCCCTTTATTGGGGAGTAGGATTAGAGATGAAGATCTGGGTGCTAGATGTGCTCATTGCTATGGGGTGTTGTTGCTTCAAGCCCCTCTCAGTTGACAGAGCAAGGGAATATATGTCTTTATACTAACCCATGTATATGCTCATGTCTATAAATATTTCTTTATATAGCTGTCTGTATATAGTCATGTACCATGTAGTGATATTTTGGTTGACAGACCGCATATACGATGTTGGTCCCATAAGATTGTAATACTGTATTTTTATTCTACCTTTTCTCTGTTTAGATACATAAATACCATACAGTTGCCTACTGTATTCAGTATAGTCACATGCTGTACAGGTTTGTAGGGTAAAATAAATAGGCTTTACTATGCAGACTCAGTGTATAGTAGGCTACACACTCTAGATTTGTGTAAGATCACCCTATGATATTTGTACAACAAAATGGTAGAAGTCTAATAAATGCATTTCAGAATGTATCCCCGTTGCTAAGCAACACATGACTGTATGTTAATATTAAGCTAAATATGATTTCATACTGAAGTCTCTAGCTCTAATCCATTTTTATATGGTTCATTTTAGCCTGCCCCTGTTATCTGTAACGTCTCTCTGATAGTGAGAAACCTGGCTCTCACCATCTTCTATCCATTTACTTTTTTGGTCAATTCCAGTAGGCATACATAATGGTGTGCTTGAGAACTGATAAGCTGTACACTGTTATGACAAACTACATGTCCATCTAGGGAGAACAGTAGCTATCAAGTTCAGTAGGACAGCGGATTAGACAGATGGGTCCACTCGTGAGGACAAATTGTACTGTGAAAAACTTTACCCCAGAGCTTTTTCAGTTATGTGTGACTACTCAGAGCCTCTAGTCTAGGTGGGGTGCTGGGGATTGTAGAGAAGGTACCCTGGATTGACAAAATATAGAGTAGCCTTTGTGAGACCTGGGATGGGGTGGGAGAGCTTGGCCCCTCATCAGTGGAGCAGTGGGCTCCAACACCTCCTCTTACTTCTCTATGGAGAAGGTTTTCTGTGAGATATTAACTCATGTTCCAAACATGAGAGCTTTCACCAGTTTAGTGGACTGAAGCTTGGAATTTTGTTTTGTTTTTAATTTATTTAATTTTTATTTTTGGTGGGGATAGATTGGTTTTTTGAGGAAGGACATCAGCTCAGCATATCTTTGGGTGGCTTCAACTGATTTCCTTTTTGTGGAGTTACATTCATGACATTGTCTAAAGGACCATGACCATTTCAGGAGAGAATTTCAGTATTACTTTGTTTCATACAAAGATAGTTAAATTTAAAAATTGTTGTTGTTGTTGTTGTTGTTGTTGTTGCTTTTTACAGGCAGGGTCTCATTCTGTCACCCATGCTAGAGAACAGTACACAATCATAGCTCACTGTAACCTCAAACTCCTAGACTCCAGCAATCCTCCTTCCTCAAGTCCAAGTAATTGGGACTATAGGCATGCATCACCATCGCTGGCTAATAAAAATCATTTTAACATTTATTTTTCATTGACAAATAATATTTATATCTATTTACAGGGTACAATGTGATGTTTTGGTCTGTGTATACATTGTAGTAAGATTCATTCAAGCTAATTAACATATCCATTATCTCACCAACTTACCTTGTTGTAGTGAAAATGGTAAAAGTCTATTAGCAATTTTGAAATATGTAATACATTATTATTACTTGTGGTCACCATGCAGTGCAATAGGTCGCTAAAACTTAATTTCTTCTGTCTAACTGAAACTTCGTATTCTTTAATCAACACCTTCTCTTTCCCAATACCTCTCCCTCCCCTCAGCCTCTGGTTAGCTATCTTTTTACCGTTTCTGTGAGATCAACTTTTTTCAATTCCACATCTAAGTGAGATCATCCAATATTTGTATTTCTGTGTGTGGCTTATTTCACTTAGCATAATGTCCTTCAGTTCCAGCCACATTGTCATGAATGACAGAATTTCCTTCTTTTTAAAGGATGTATAGTACTCCATTTGTATATGTACCACATTTTCTTTATCCATTCATTTATTGATGGACCTTTAGGTTGCTTTCGAACCTTTGCTATTGTAAATAAAACCAAAATGAACATGGGAGTACATATCTCTTAAAAATAGTGATTTCAGTTCCTTTGGATATTAATACATACACAGAACTAGGATTGATTTCCGAATTATATGGTAATTTTATTTTTTGTTTTTTGAGGAACCTTCGTATAATTCTCCAAAATGGCTATACTAATTTACATTCCTAACAACATGTGCAAGGGTTTTCTTTTCTCCATATCCTCACCAACAAGCACCATTTATCTTCTCCGTAATAGCCATTCTAACAGATGTAAGACGACATCATATTTTTTGTTTGTTTGTTTTTTGAGATGGAGTCTCGCTGTCTTGCCAGGCTGGATTTCAATGGTGTGATCTCAGCTCACTGCAACCTCTGCCTCCCAGGTTCAAGCAATTCTCCTGCCTCAGCCTCCCAAGTAGCTGGGACAACAGGTGTGCACCACCATGCACAGCTAATTTTTGTATTTTTAGTGGAGACGGGTTTCACCATGTTGGCCAGGATGGTGTCTATCTCTTGACCTCGTGATATGCCTGACTCGGCCTCCCAAAGTGCTGGGATTACAAGCATGAGCCACTGCGCCTGGCCCACATTTTGGTTTTAATTTGTGTTTCCCTGATGATTAGAGACATTGAGCATTTTTTCATATACCTGTTGGCCATTCATATCTCTTCTTTCGAGAAGTTCTTTTGCCTTTGCCCATTTTTAACTGGGTTATTTGTTTTCTTGCTATCCTTATATATTTTGGATATTAACCTCTTTTCAGATATATGGTTTGCAAATATTTTCTCCTAATCCATGGGTTGTCTTTTTACTCTGTTGTTTCCTTTGCTGTGCAGAAACTTTTTAGTTTCATTGAATCTCATTTGTCTACTTTCACTTTTGTTGCCTGTGCTTTTGGAGTCTTATCTAGGAAATGATTGCCCAGACTAATGTTATGGAACTTTTTCTCTCTCTCTTTTTTTTTTTTTTTCTAGTAGATTTGCGGTTTCAGGTCTTGCATTTAAGTCTTTTATTTATTTTGAATTAATTTTTGTATATGGTATGAGATGGGGTCCAGTTTCATTCTTTTGCATGTAGATATCCAGTTTCCCTACATCATTTATTGAGGAGACTGTCCTTTCCCAAGTATGTGTTCTTGACACCTTTGTTGGAGATAAATTAACTGTTAATATTTGAATTTACTTTGGTGCTTTCTATCCTGTTCCATTAGTTAATGTGTCTGTTTTTATGCCCATACCATGCTGTTTTGATTACAATAGCTTTATAATATATTTTGAAATCAAGAAGTGCAGTGCCTCCAGCTTTGCCCATTTTGCTCAAGATTGCTTTGGCTATTGGGGGTCATTTCTGGTTCCCTACAAATTTTAGGAGTTTTTTCATTTCTGTGAAAAATGACATTGGAGTTTCGATAGAAATTACATAATATCTGTAAATCATTTTGGGTAATATAGACATTTTAACAATATTCTTCTAATACATAGGATGTATTTTCATTTGTGTTTTTAATTTTTCTTCATTGTTTTATAGTTTTCAATGTATAGGTCTTTTATCTCCTTGGTTAAGTTTACTACTCAGTATTTTGTTTTTTGATGCTATTGTAAATGGGATTGTTTTCTTTTTTTCAGATAGTTCATTGTTTATATATAGAAATGCTATTGGTTTTTGTATGTTGATTTCGTAACCTGCTACTTTATTAAATTTGTTTATCAGTCCTTACAGTTTTCTGGTAGAGTCTTTAGGATTTTCTACACATAAGATCATATCACTTGCAAACAGAGACAATTTAACTTCTTCCTTTCCTACAGAGAAGACTTATATTTCTTGTTCTTGCCTGACTGCTCTGGATATAACTTACTCTGTTGAATAGAAGTAGTGAGAGTGGGCATTGTTGTCTTGTTCCTGATCTTAAAGGAAAAGCATTTAACTCTTCACCATTGAGTATGATATTAGCCATGGGTTTGTCATATTATGGCCTTTATTATGTTGAGGTACATTTCTTCTATACCATTTTTTAAAGTTCTTAACATGAATGGATGTTGAATTTTCTCAAGTGTTTTTTTCTGCATCTATTGAGATGATCATGTGGTTTTCATTTTCCTCTTTGTTAATATGGTGTATCACGTTTAGTCAGGTAGCATGATGCCTCCAGCTTTGTTCTTTTTGCTTCGGATTGTCTTGGCTGTTAGGCTCTTTTTTGGTTCCATATGAAGTTTAAGGTATTTTTTCCCGGTTCTGTGAAGAAGGTCAGTGGTAACTTGATGGGGATAGTATTGAATCTATAAATTACCTTGGGCAGTATGGCCATTTTCACAATATTGATTCTTCCAAACCGTGAGCATGGAATGTTTTTCCATCTGTTTGTGTTCTCTCTTATTCCCTTGAGCAATGGTTTGCAGTTCTCCTTGAAGAGGTCCTTCATGTCCTTTGTTAGTTGTATTCCTAGGTATTTTATTCTCTTTGTAGCAATTGTGAATATGAGTTCACTCATGATTTGGCTGTCTGTTTGTCTATTATTGGTGTATGGGAATGCTTGTGATTTTTGCACATTGATTTTGTATCCTGAGACTGTTAAAGTTGCTTATCAGCTTAAGGAGATTTTGGGCTGAGACCATGGGGTCTTCTAAATATACAGTCATGTTGTCTGAAAATAGAGACAAATTGACATCCTCTTTTCTTAAATGAATACCCTATATTACATTTTCTTGACTGATTCCTCAGGCCAGAACTTCCAATAGTATGTTGAATGTGAGTGGTGAGAGAGGGCATCCTTGTCTAGTGCCAGTTTTCGAAGGGAATGCTTCCAGTTTTTGCCCATTCAGTATGACATTGTCTGTGGGTTTGTCATAAATAGCTTTTATTTATTTGAGATATGATCCATCAATACCTAGTTTATTGAGAGTTTTTAACATAAAGAGCTGTTGAATTTTGTGGAGGGCCTTCTCTGCATCTATTGAGATAATCATGTGGTTTTTGTCTTTGGTTCTGTTTATGCGATGGATTACTTTTATAGGTTTGCATGTGTTGAACCAGCCTTGCATCCCAGGGATGAAGCTGACTTGACCGTGATGGATAAGCTTTTTGATGTGCTGTTGGATTTGGTTTGCCAGTATTTTATTGAAGATTTTTACATCAATATTCATCATGGATATGGCCTGAAATTTTCTTTTTTAGTTGTGTCTCTGCCAGGTTTTGGTATTAGGATGATGTTGGTCTCATAAAGTGAGTTAGGGGTGTATTGCATTTATAGATTTACATATGTTGAACCATCCTTGCATTGCTCAGTTAAATCCTACTTGATAATGGTGAATGATCTTTCTAATGTTCTATTAAATTCAGTTTGCTAGTATTTTGTTAAGGATTTTTGCATCTATGTTCACCAAAGACTTTGGCCTGTAGTTTTCTTTTCTTGTATTCTTATAGGGCTTTCATGTAAGGGTAATGCTAGTCTCATAAAATGAGTTTGGAAATATTCTATCCACTTCAGTTTTTGGAAGAGTTTGAGAAGTATTTGTATTTGTTTTCTTTAAAAGTTTGGTAGAATTCAGCAGTGAAGACATCAGGTCCTGGTCTTTCCATTGTTAGGAACCTTTTTATTACTGATTCTATCTCCTTGTTATTGGTCTGTTCAGATTTTCTATTTCTTACTATTTCAGTCTTGGTAGGTTGCATGTTTTTAGAAATTCATGTCTTTCTTCTAGGTTATCAAATTTGTCTATGCATAGTTGTTCATAGTAGTCTCTTATGATTCTTTGTATTCTTGTGTTACCAGTTGTACTGTCTCCTCTTTAATTTGATTTTCTTTGAGTCTTCTCATTTTTTCTTAATCTAGTTAAAGGTTTGTCAATTTTTTTCAAAAACCATCTTTTTGTCTCACTGATCTTTTCTATTGTTTTTGTAGTTTCTATTTTGTTTATTTCTGCTTTGATCTTTGTTATTTCCTTTCTTCTACTAAGTTCAGGGTTACTTTGTTCATTTTCTAGTTCCTTGTACAATGTTAGGTTATTTAAGAGTTTTCTTCTTTTTTGATGTAGGTGTTCATTGCTATGAACTTTCCTCTCAGGAGAGCTTTTGCTGCATCCTATGAGTTGTAGTATATTGTGTTTCTATTTGGATTTATCTCAAGATTTTTTTTTTTTTTTTTTTTTTTTGAGACAAGGTCTCATTCTGTCACCCAGGCTGGAGTGCAATGGCACAATCTCAGCTCACTGCAAACTCCACCTCCCAGGTTCAAGTGATTCTCATGCCTCAGCCTTCCGAGTAGCTGGGGTTGCAGGTGCACACCACCACACCCAACTAATTTTTTTTGTATTTTTTGGTAGAGATGGAGTTTCACCATGCTGGCCAGGGTGGTCTCAAACTCCTGACCTCAAGTAATCCACCCACCTCAGCCTCCCACAGTGCTAGGATAACAAGTGTGAGTCACCACACCTGGCCATCTCAAGATATTTTTAAAGTTTCCTTTTAATTTATTCTTTGACCCATTGAGTGTTCAGGAGCATATTGTTTAATTTCCACATATTTGTGAGTTTTCCAAGATTCCTCCTGTTGTTGATTTCTAGTTTCATGCCGTTTTGGTCAGAAAAGATACTTAATATGATTTCAGTCTTCTTAAATTTGTGAAGACTTGTTTTGTGGCCTAATATATAATCTATCCTGGATGATGTTTCATGTGCACTTGAGAAGAGTGTGTATTTTGTTGCTGTTGGTTGGCATGTTCTGTAAATATCTGTTAGGTTCATTCGGTCTAAAGTGTAGTTCAAGTCCAATGTTTTCTTATTTCTTATTTCTGATTTTTCTGTCTAGATGATCTGTTCAATGTTAAAAGTAAGTTATTGAAGTGTTCTACTATTATGGTATTGCAGTCTATCTCTCTCTTTAGATCTGTGAATATTTGTTCTGTAGGCCGAGCACGGTGGCTCACGCCTGTAATCCCAGCACTTTGGGAGGCTGAGGCGGGTGGATCACCTGAGGTTGGGAGTTCGAGACCAGCCTGACCGACATGGAGAAACCCCATCTCTACTAAAAATACAGAATTAGCTGGGTGTGGGATTACATGCCTGTAATCCCAGCTACTTGAGAGGCTGAGTAAGGAGAATCACTTGAACTCGGAGGCACAGGTTACAGTGAGCTGAGATCGTGCCATTGCACTCCAGCCTGGGCAACAAGAGTGAAACTGTCTCAAAAAAAATTTTGCTCTATATATTTAGGTGCTTCAATGTTGGATGTGTCTATATTTACAATTGTTATACTTTCTTAATATATCGACTCCTTTAGCATATAATGACCTCTTTTGTCTCTTTTTACAGTTTTTGACTTTAAAAGTCTATTTTTTTTTTACATTTATTTTCAGTTCAGGGATATATGTGCAGGTTTATTATATAGGTAAACTTGTATCATGGGGCTTTGTTGTACAGATTATTTCCTCACCTAGGTATTAAGCCTATTACACATTGGTTATTTTTCCTGATCCTCTCCCTCCTCCCATCCTCCACCCTCCAATAGACCCCAATGTGTGTTGTTCCCCTCTATGTGTCCATGTGTTCTCATCATTTAGCTCCCACTTATAAGTGAGAACATGTGGTATTTGGTTTTCTGTTCCTATGTTAGTTTGCTAACAATAGTGACCTCTGCTTTGTCTGATATAAGTATAGTTACCTCCACTCACTTTTGGTTTCTATTTGCATAGAATATCTTTTGTTATTCCTTCACTTTCTAAAGGGAAATGACTATTTCTAGAGGGTATTTCATTATTACTTTGTTTTATGCAAAGATAGTTTAATGTTTTTTTTTTTAACGTTTAGGATCTGGGGACTTTGATGATTTTAATCTGGAGGATGCACTGAAAGAAACTTCCTCAGTAAAGCGTGAGTAGTAAATCAAATAAACTATTTAACACAAACAATAGTGATTGATGTGTATCATCCACTCATAATATATGCGGAAGAAAAACAATATATTTTACTTGATCAGATGAAATATGGATAGTGGCTGGGCGTGAAATATGGATAGGCATGAAATACGGATCAAGCCTGTAATCCCAGCACTTTGGGAGGCCAAGGTGGGAGGATCACTTGAGGTCAGGAGCTCAAGACCAACCTGGCTAACATGGTGAAACCCCATCTCTACTAAAAATACAAAAATTAGCTGGGTGTGGTAGCACATGCCTGTAATCCCAGCTACTTGGGAAGCTGAGACAGGAGAATCGCTTGAACCCAGGAGGTGGAGGTTGGAATGGTGGAGATTGTATCATTGCACTCCAGCCTGGATGACGAAGCAAGATCTCTGTTTAAAAAAAAAAGAAAGAAAGAAATATGGGTAGTTATATTATTTAAAGTAAAATTTGAATATTTAAAATACTTTGTTGAGAATACCTAACAATGTGTAATAATCATTTTCTGCAGCTCAGGTCATAGCCCCTATTGGTGTGACGTATCAGCTGTGGCTTCCAAGGGCTGTCTTTTTTAACTCGGAAAAAAAGGCACTTTGAAGTGAATAAAAGATTTGTTTCTCCTTTTAGATTGATTTTATAATGGCTTTTTTTTTCCTTGAGACAGGATCTTGCTCTGTTGCCCAAGCTGGAGTGCAGTGGCACCATCATAGCTTTACTGCAGTCAGAAACTCCTAGGCTCAAGTGATCCTCCCATCCCAGCCTTCCGAGTAGCTGGAACTATAGGTGTGTACTACCACACCTGGCTCATTTTTAAAATTTTTTGTAGAGACAGGATCTCACTGTGTTGCCCAAGCTAGTCTTAAACTCCTGGCCTTCTCCCACTTTGCCTTCCCAAAATGTTGAGATTATAAGCGTTAGCCACACCTGGTTATGGCTTTTCTTGAAATGGAGTCTGTGTAGTTTCTCGAATACTAAGCTTTGTTATCAATTTTCCTTTTATTTTTTTTTTCTTCACTTTTTAACTTGTTTCATTTCGATAGGCTATTGGAGAACATAAAACCTTAAACCATTCTTTTTTTTTTTTTTTTTTTCTTTTTGATACAGAGTCTTGCTTTGTTGCTCAGGCTGGAGTGCAGTGGCACAATCTTGGCTCACTGTAATCTCTGCCTTCTGGGTTCAAGCGATTCTTCTGCTTCAGCCTCCTGAGTAGCTGGGACTACAGGTGCATGCGTGGATAACTTTTTGTATTTTAGTAGAGATGAAGTTTTGCCATGTTGCCCAGGCTGGCGTCAAGTTCCTGAACTCAGGCAATCTGCCCACCTCAGCCTCCCAAAGTGCTGGGATTATAGGCGTGAGCCACTGTGCCCGGCCTGCTTAAACCATTCTTTTAAAAAATGATAACTGCTTATAAAGTAAAGCCAAGGTCTCCCTTGACCCTTCTCCCTTCTACTGGCATGAGAACTACTATAGCCAGTTTGGGGCATGTTGATCCCAATTAGTTTTCAATGTTGTTATGTACATCTACAGATAGAAATTGTTTGGTGTTTCTTTGTTTTTGTTTTTTAATGTTACGTGTGTGAGGCTCTTTATTGTGTACTGAAGTCCTAAGAGAACACGTATGTCTGTGTTGGTTTGTTCCAGCTGCCTTAGGAAAGTACTACAAACTGTATGGCTTAAAACAACAGAACTTTATTCTTTCACAGTTCTGGGTGCTGGAAGTTCTACATCAAGGTGTCGATTGGGCCGCATTCTCTCTGAAGGCTTTAGGAAAGAATACTTCCTTGCCTTTCTCCACTTCTGGTGGCTCTAGGTCTTCCTTGATTTGTGGTTGCATCACTCCAACCTCTGCCTCTGTTGTCACATGGTGTTCTCTTTTCGGTGTCTCTCTTCGTTCTCTTACAAAGATGCTTGTTATTGGGCTTAAGGCCCACCTGGATAATCCAGGATGATCTCATCTTGAGATCTTTCACTTAATTATATCTGCAGAGATCCTTTTTCTGAATAAGGAAATATATATTTATAGATATATAATATGTATACACATACATATATGCACACATATACACAAACACACATGCACACACACACACACACCTTATTCATTTTAACTGCTGTATGGTATACCACAGTATGCATTCAGTAAATGTCTGAGTGCCAGCTATGTATCAGTTACTGTTTTAGGCTTTGGGGCTACAGCCGTGAACAAATCACACACAAACCTGTGCCATGTGGAGTCAGCATTCCAGTGATATGGATTTGGCCATGACCAGTATTGCCATTTCCTTACTGACAGACACGTGGTTTATTTCCTTTTTATGTAATTATAAATAGGACTACAGTGGACGTTCTTGTCCATGTCCTTTGTGCCCAAGTGCAGTGTAACTGCTAGGACCAAAGATATGTGTGTTTTATATTATAAAAAAAACTCTGCCAAATTGTTTTCCAAAATGGATTTGTCATTATGCACTGTCATTGATGTTATTATAATAGTACCTGTTTTCCCAGACCCACGCCAACACTGGATTTTATTAATAAAAAATATTTTACCAATATGATGGACAAAATAATCTCTTATTGCTTATTATACATTCCCCTGATTATAGTCAAATGGAGCATCATATATTTACTGGCCATTTGCATTTGCCTCTTTGGTAAATTGTTCACATTCTTCTCCCATTTTTCTGCCAGATGGCTTGCCTTTTAAAAATGGGTTTATCAAGATCTCTTTGTATTATATATTGAGTTGAGAATGTCAAGGGCTTTGGAGTCAGACTTCTTGGGTCTAAACGCTACCTTTGCTACTTGTGAACTGTCACCTTGGGTAAGTCACCTCAGTTGTCTGCACATCAGTTTCCTTATCTCTTACATGAAGATAATAAGAAGCCCTACCTCCTAGGATCATTGTTAAGGGTAACATAAGTGGAGCCATGTGAAGCACTCAGCACAGTCCTTGGAACAAAGTGAGTACTCAGCAAGCATTAGCCTTACTGTTCTTCTTTGACTGACTTGATTGGAACCACTGACTGTGGCTAGGCCTCTGGTGTAAGAGTCAAGCAGACCTAAATCGAGTGACAGACTCAATGCAATTCTTGACAAAATCCCAGATGGATTTTTTGCAGAAGTGGATAAGCTGACCCTAAAATTTATATGGAAATTCAAAGGACCCAGAATAGCCAAAGCTATCTTGAAAAACAAGAAAAAGATGGATAACTTACAGTTATAAATTGTAGCACTGACTGCAGACCTACGATAATCAAGATAGTCGGTTACTGGCTAGAGATCAATGGAATAGAACTGAGAGTCTAGAAATAAACCTTTAGATCTATAGTCAGTTGATTTTTGACAAAGGCACCAAGAGCTATTCAAAGTGAAAAGAACAGTCTCTTAAACACATAGTGCTTAGGACCATGGGATATCCACATGCAAAAGAATGATGTTGGACCCTTACCTCACACCATACACAAAAATTAACTCCAAATTGATCATAGACCTAGAAGTATAAATCTCTTAAAAGTTAATTTTTGTGTACGGTGTGAGGTGAGTGGTTCGGGCATTCTCAGGTCTTTCCTGATAATTCATGCTGTCCTCTGCATGCAGGTGGCCTCTTACATCCCCAGGAAAATAAATACACTTAATTTGTTAGCAGTGATGGTTTTAATGAAATCATTTAACATCTCTAAAACAAACAGGACCAAAAATCACAACAAACTTGATAAGTATAAATAGACTTTCAATAAATTCATTAACTTCTTAACTTTTTAAATCTCAGCATATCATATCTCCAATTGATGGTGACTTTTTAATACATAAAATCCCTTTACGAGTCTTGTGCTGGCCCATCTGATCTTCCTCATCAGCACCCATTAGCCAGTGTGTCTGAGGACCCCTAGAACCCCTAGAACGACCTGTATATGATGTATATGGTTAAATGACAGCCCAGAAGACCACATCATGCTGTCACCCCTTTTTCTATCTTAGCTTATGTTTCTCATAACTGAAATTTCAAAGAGATAGGTCTCTCCACCTCACCTTGCTCCAGATACTTATCTTGAAGAGAATGTTCCTCTCTGCACGTTGTGCATTCCTCTGCTTGTTTTAAAAATCCCTGAACCACCTAGGCTAGAGATTGTATCGTATATGACCTTTATTTATTTATTCACCAATGTTTTTTGAGTGCTGGCTTGCTGCTAGGTGCTAGGCACAACAATGTGGAAGAGGTCACTGCCCTCATGAATTGTTTTCTCTGGAAGGAGACAGGCAGTACCTAAAATATTTTCAGATATTGCTGAGTACTCTCAACCAAATTCAAGAGGGTGATGAGATAGCAAGGGCCCCAGATTAGGGGCAGCTACTTTAGATTAAGTGGTGAAGGCATCTCTGAGGAGACGTAATGTGCAAGGAAGTGAGGAAGGAGCCTTTGAGGCCAAGAGATCAGTTGTAAGAGCTCTGAGGCAGAAAAGAGCCAGGCTTTATTCTATGGCCCCAAAGGCAGCCTGTGTGGCTAGAGTTTGGAGAATGTTGGAGAAAAAGAGAAGTTGTAGGGGACAGACCATGCAGAATCTTACAGGGCACAGGGATGACCTTTTTTTTTTTTTTTTTTGAGACAGAGTTTTGCTCTGTTGCCCAGGCTGGAGTGCAATGGAGTGATCTCGGCTCACTGCAGCCTCTGCATCCCAGGTTCAAGCAATTCTCCTGCCTCAGCCTCTGAGTAGCTGGGACTACAGGCACATGCTGCCATGCCCAACGAATTTTTTGTATTTTTGGTAGAGATGAGGTTTCACCATGTTGGCCAGGATGGTCTTGGGCTCCTGACCTTGTGATCCATCCACCTTGGCCTCCCGAAGTGCTGGGATTACAGGCGTGAGCCACCGTGCCCAGCCAATCATTTTATTCTGAGTGTAAGGGCATTCATCTCAAGGATTTAAACAGCTTTACTGGTGTATAGTTCATACAATTCGCCCATTTCAAGTGTACAATCCAGTGGTTCCTAGTATGTTCACAAGGTTGCATAACGATCACTAGTCTGCTTTAGAACATTTTTATTGCTTCAAAAAGAAACACGTATCCTTTACCTATCACTTCCCAATCCCCCAATTATTCTTGTTTCCACCCCTCACCCCCAAGCAACCACTAATCTCTTTCTGTCTCCATGGACTTCCCTATTCTGAACATTTCCTATCAGTGGAATCATTCAGTATGTGGACTTTATATCTGGCTGCTTTCACTTAGTATAATGTTTTCAAGGCTTATCCATGTTGCTTTCAGAGTCCTCCACCACTGCTGTCCATCTCTCCCTTTCCCTCTCTGTGTGTAATCATCTCATGGGAGCACATACTTCTGATTCTGCCAAATAAAACTTCATATGAATGTCCCCATTCTCTGAGAATACCATGGGCCCTCTGTTAGTCCATTTGTGCTGCCATAACAAAACGCCTTAGACTAGGTAATTTATAAAGAACAGAAATATGTTACTCACAGCTCTGGAGGCTGGAAAGTCCAAGATCAAGGTGCTGGCATATGTAGTGTCTGGTGAGAGCTGCTTTCTGCTTCATAAATGGTGACCTCTAGCTGTGTTCTCACATGGCAGAAGGGGCAAAAGGGCTGCCTCAAGCCTCTTTCATTGGGGCAGTAGTCCCATTTGTGACAACGGTGCCCTTTGTGACCTAATCACCTCCCCAAAGTCCTCGCCTTTTAACACTATCAGTATGGAGGTTAAGTTTCAACATGAATTTGTGACTAGGTGGGGGGGACATAAACATTCAGACCAAGCAGTTCCCATTATTAAACCGCACCTGGAGGAGCCCACCCTGTTTTGTTCACTGTTTCAGTGCAGCAAAATGTTACAGAGAATCACGCCTGGTGAAAGTGCCAT
This sequence comes from Cacajao melanocephalus, assembly GCA_963573385.1. Taxonomy (NCBI): domain Eukaryota; kingdom Metazoa; phylum Chordata; class Mammalia; order Primates; family Pitheciidae; genus Cacajao; species Cacajao melanocephalus. Next base: position 33,058 of record CAUYLG010076876.1, read on the forward strand.
ATTGCGGGAAGCATTTGCTGAGCAGCTAAGAATTTTTTCTGAGTTTGTCATTTTGAGAAAGGCTTCACAGAAAAGGGTCTCTTTATTTTAGGAGCTCACTGTTTTGATGAAGTTGACCTACTATTCTTAGTCCTTGATAAGTAGACTCATCTCAATTACAAATGATAAGAAATCCCATTTAAAGGCTTACAACAAGAAAATCTGTAGTTTATAATTTCTAAAAATATGCATAAATTGAAGCTTTTGTTCTACATCAGTGTAGGCTCGGGCTCTGACAGAACAACTGATTCCACATGCAGGTAGGGACCGCCCTCTCTTGAATGGCATCTGCAGATCTTCAGAGAAACAAGACTTCCAGAAACTGGGCATAGCAGGGCAGAACTGCACAAGTAATCAAGACTATGTGGAACTATGTGCTACAGTAATTAAGACTGTGTGGTACTGGCATCACATAGGTCAATGGAACAGAACTGAGAGTCTGAAAGTAAACCTTTATATTTATGGTCAGTTAATTTTCTTTAAGACAGATAAATATTTTACACAAGAGTTGTTTGACTCATGCAAATCTTAAGCTAATATTTACATAAGTGACAATTGCTTTTCTGGAACTTGCTTAAATAATGGTTTTAGTAATTCCTCTTTTGTATCTATATCATAATATAATTATACATAAATAAGCTCATTCAGACAAGCTGTACTCTTGCATTTTACTGGTACAAAGTCAAATGGAAATTAGAGACATAAAATTGTCTCTAAACTGATGATGAGGTAGGTTAAATATATACATACATGCACACACACATACACACAAACACACACACACACACACACACACACAATGACTACAGGTTGTCACATGTGGTTCTCTTACCATAAATATCCATCCACTGGGGTGTGTGGTCTTCACATTGAGGTATGAGTTAGTGTACCCAAAATCTTCCTAAGGAGTCGTGTGCAAGCATTATTATTTTAAGAGAAAGACTTCCCATATTCTCAACTTCCAAATATAGTTTTTACTAAAGCAGAATTGCAACAATCCCCTTGCTATGGTTTGAATGTTTTTCCCCTCCAAAATTCATGTTGAAATTTAATTACCAATGTAGCAGTATTGACAGGCAAGGCCTTTTTAAAATTTTCTTTTTTTTCTAAAAATGAGATAGGGTCTCACTGTGTTGCCAGGCTAGACTTGAACTCCTAGGCTCAAGTGATCCTTGCACCTCAGCTTCCTGAAAGAGGCGATTGCGTCATGAGGGTTCTGCACTCATGAATGAATTAACCCATTCATGGATTAAGAGGTGAATGGATAGTAAGTTATCATGGGAGTGGGACTAGTGGCTTTATAAGAAGTGAAAGAGAGACCTGAGCTAGCAACCAGCCCCCTTTGGCATGTGATGTCCTGTGCCACTTTGAGACTCTGCAGAGAGTCCCCACCTGCAAGAAGGCCCTCACTCACAAAATGTGACACCTTAGCCTTGGACTTCTCAGCATCTATGACTGTAAGAAATAAGTTCCTCTTCTTTATAAATTACCCAGTTTCAGCTGGGCACGGTGGTTCACGCCTATAATCCTAGCACTTGGGGAGGCTAAGGCAGGCAGATCACTTGAGGTCAGGAGTTAGAGACCAGCCTGGACAACATGGTAAAACCCTATCTCTACTAAAAATCAAAAATTAGCTGGGCATGGTGGCACATGTCTGTAATCCCAGCTACTTGGGAGGCTGAGGCAGGAGAATTGCTTGAACCTGGGTGGCGGAGGTTGCAGTGAGCAGAGATTGTGCCATTGCACTCCAGCCTGAGTGACAGAGTGAGAATTCATCTCATAAATAAATAAATAACCAACCCAGTTTCAGGTATTCTGTTATAGGCAGCAGAAAAAAGACTAAGACATTGTATTAGTCCATTCTCATGCTGCTAATAAAGACATACTTGAGATTGGGTAATTTATAAAGGAAAGAGATTTGACTCGTAGTTCAGCATGGCTTGGGAGGCCTCAGGAAACTTATAATCATGGTGGAAAGAGAAGCAAACATGTCCTTCTTCACATGGCAGCAGCAAGGAGAAGTGTAGAGTGAAGGAAGAGAAAAGTTCCTTATAAAACTATGAAATCTCATGAGAATTCACTATCACAAGAATAGCATGAAGGTAACCGTCCCCATGATTCAGTTACTTCCCACCAGGTCCCTCCCATGACACGTGGGGATTAAGAGAAGTACAATTCAAGATGAGGTTTGGGTGGGAACATAGCCAAATGATATCAGACATCCTTCTTAAAAAAATAATTTATTAGGCTGGGTGCTGTGGCCCATGCCTGTAATCCTAGCACTTTGGGAGGCCAAGGTGGGCGAATCACCTGAGGTCAGGAGTTCGAAACCAGCCTGATGAACATGGAGAAACCCCATCTCTACTAAAAATACAAAATTAGCCAGGTGTGGTGGCGTATGCCTGTAATCCCAGCTCCTCTGGAGGCTGAGGCAGGAGAATCACTTGAACCCAGGAGGTGGAGGTTGCGGTGAGCCAAGATCGCACCATTGCTCTCCAGCCTGGGCAACAAGAGCAAAACTCCATCTCAAATAATGATAATATTTTGAGGCAAAATCATATAATGTAAAATTAACCATTTTATTTTTAAAATTTATTGTGTATATTTGAGGTATATAACATATTATGAGATACATATACAACTTGGTAAATAACTAGTGAAGCAAGTTAATATATCCGTCATCTCACATAATTACCCACTTTTTGTCTGACAAGAACAGCAATATTTCATTTAGCAAAAATTCTGAACACAATACAATGTTATTAACTATAGTCCTCATGTTTTACATTAGATCACTAAACTTGTTCATCTTATATACCTACTACTTTGTATCTTTTACCCTTCATTTAAAAGTGAGCAATTAAGTGGCATTTTAGGATATTCATAATGTTGTACAACCACCACCTCTATCCAGTTCCAAAACATTTCCATCGCTTCACAGCAAAAATTCCTTACCCATCGAGCAGTTTCTCTCTATTCTTTTATCCCCACAACCGCAAATAACCACCATCCTGCTTTCTGTATCTATGAATTTATCCTGCATATTTTACATAGCTGTCTGAGCACCATTTGTTGAACTGGACGGTATGTAGACTTTTGTGTCTGGCTTCTTTTGTGTAGCATAGTGTTTTGGAGGCGCTTCCATATTTTAGCATGCATAAGTACTTCATTTCTTTCTTTGGCTAATTAATATTCCATTGTGTAGACATACCACAAGTTGTTTATCCACTCATCAGTTAATAGACATTTGGTTGTTTCCACCTCTTGGCTTGTGAATAATGTTACTATGAACATGCTATATACACATATTTGTTTGAATACCTGTTTTAAATTCTTTTTGATATATACCTAGGAGTAGAATTTCTGGTTAGTATGGTCATTCCGTTTAACTTTTTGAGGAGCTGCCAAGTTGTTTTCCACAGTGGCTGAAGCATTTTACATCGTCACTATTGTATGACGGTTCCAATTTATCTGCATCCTTACCAACTTGTTTTTTTGTTTTTGTTTTTTTTAATTAAAGCCATCCTAGTAGGTGTGAGGTGGAACCTCATTGTGGTTTTCATTTGCATTTCCCTAAAGACTAATGACGTCTTTATACATTTATCATATATATGATTTGCAAATTTTCTCCCATTTTGTATGTTGTCTTTTCACTTTCTTGATAATGTCCTTAGATGCACAAAAATTTTAAATTTTGATTAACGTCTAATTTATTTTTTCTTTTGTTGCCCATGTTTTGCGTGTCATTGCTAAGTATCCATTTCCAAATCAAAGGTCATGAAGATTTAGCCATATATTTTCTTCTAAGAGTGGTTTTAGTTCTTATATTTAGATGTTTGGTCCATTTCGAGTTAATTTTTGTGTATGATGAGAAGTACAGGTCCAGCTTCATTAGCATATGGTTATCCAGCTGTCTGAGCACCATTTGTTGAAAAGACTGTTCTTTCTCCATTGAATGGTGTTGACATCCTGTTGAAAATCAATTGACCATAAATATGAGGGTTTAGTTCTAGACCCTCAATCCTATAACATTGATCTATATCTGTATTCTTAAGCTAGTTCCACATGATTTTGGTTACTGTAGCTTTGTAGCAAGTTTTAAAATTAAGAGGTGTGACTCCTTCTGTTTTTCTCTTTTTTAAAAGATTGATTTGACTATTTAGGGTCCTGTCCAATTCCATATGGATATTAGGATTAGCTCGTCCATTTCTGCACAAAAGGCAATTGATATTTTGATGGGGATTGCATAGGATCTGCAGATTAATTTGGGAAATATTGCCATTTTAACGGTATTGAGTCTTATAATCTATGGATGTAGGATTTCATTTCATTAATTTAGGTCTTTAATTTTTTAACAGTGTGTTGTAACTTTTAGTGTACATGTCTTTATACTTCCTTGGTTAAATTTATTTCCAGCAGTTTTATTCTTTTTATTACTATTATAAATGAAACTGTTTTCTTCTTTTGCTCTTTGTATTGATCATTGCTACTGTGTAGAAATACAGCTGATTTTCATGTATTGATCTTACATCCTGAAACTTTGCTGAACTCATTAGCTCCAATAGTTTTTTTTTAAAAATGGTATGGATTCTTTAGGGTTTTCTATATATAAAATCATAGCATCTGTGAATAGAGATAGTTGGATTTCTTCCTTTCTAATCTGAAAGATTTTCTTTCTTTTTCTTGACTAATTGGTCTAGTTAGAACTCCCATTACAATGTTGAATAGGAGTGGTAAGAGTGGACATCCTTGTCCTGTTGCTGATTTCAAGAAAAAAGCTTTTAGTCTTTCACTTTTAAGTATGCTTTCAGTTGCAGATTTTTTACAGATGCCCTTTATCAGGTTGAGGAAATTCTCTTTTATTTCTAGGAAGTGAACAGATGAGGCCAAAATAAACCATCTAAATGCTTTTAAAAATCCAATAGAATAAGCTCAATTATCATTAAAAAGCATATAGAGAGTAGACTCTGATGGAGTAAGCAGAACAAAATGGGAAATTATTTTCCATTACTAGTTTATTGAGTGTTTTTTATTTTTTTAATCATGAAATAGTGGTTGACTTTTGTTAAATGCCTTTTCTGCATCTATGGAGGTAATCTAGTGTTTTTTTTCTCCTTTCATTCTATTAATATGGGATAGTATATTGATTGATTTTACTATGTTGAACTATTATATTCCTGAGATAAAGCCGTCTTGGTCATGGTCAGTCCTAATATGGTGCTGGATTTGGTTTGCTAGTATTCTATCGAGGATTTTTGCCTCTACATTTATAAGGGCTAGAGATCCGTAGTTTTTGTGTGTATTTATCTGACTTTAGTGTTAACATACTACTGGCCTGTACAATGAGTTAGGAAGTGTTCCCTTTTCTTTGTTTGTTTATTTATTTGAAGAGTTTGAGATTAGTTGGTGTTGATTCTTCCTTAAATGTTTGGTAGAATTCAGCAATTAAGACTTCTGGTTCCAGAATTTTATTTGTGGGAAGTTTCTTGATTACTGACTCAATCTCTTGCTATAAATCTAGTCAGATTTTCTGCTTCTTCCTGAGTCAGTTTAGGTAGTTGTGTTTTAATAGGAAGTTACCTGTTTCATCTAGGTTATTGAATTTATTTGGATTATAATTGTTCAACATACTCCTTTATAATTTTTTATTTCTCTAAGGTTGGTAGTAATGTCCTCTCATTCCTGAAATTAGCCATTTTGGTCTTCTCCCTTTTTATCGTGGTAAGTCTGCTATAGTTTATCAGTTTTGTTGATCTTAAGAGAACTTTCTTATTTTGTTCTTTATTTTTCTCTTCTCTTTCATTTTATTTCTGCTATAATCTTCGGTGTTTTCTTCCTCTACCTGCTTTAGGTTTAGTTTGCTCTTCTTTTTCTAGTTACTCTTTAAAATTTTTATGTAGGTTTTATTTTATAATAATGAACTTAACTCTGCAATCCAGATAGACATAGAGGGGAATAAAGAAAATATGGAACCCAAAGATCTGCAGTGAGTGCACAAAGATTGTAGAATATTGAGAGCAAATGAGATGGAGGGATGCTCTCTTGAGCTACAGAAGAAATAGTCTGGTAGTTAAGATAAAACAAGTCAAATTTATTATATTTGTCCACATTTGGCAATGGTGATCTTCTTGTGGGTCTTGCCATTCCTGGGCTTAAAGTGCTCCATGGCTTCTGTGACATTTATGGCCACTTTGAGCTTGCCAAAGACCACATGCCTGCCATTCAACCACTCAGTCTTGGCAGTAGAGATGAAAAACTTGGAACCATTTGTATTTGGTCTACCATTTGCTGTGGGCAAGATGCCAGGACTTGTATGCTACAGGTTGAAGTTCTCATCATGAAGTTTCTCCTGGTAGGTAGATTTGCCGCCAATACCGTTATGGCATGTGAAGTCACCACCCTAACAAATAAAGCCTGGAACAATTCTGGGAAAGTAAGAACCCTTGTAACCAAATCCTTTCTCTCCAGTGCTCAGAGCATGAAAGTTTCCTGCTGTCTTTGGAATTTGTCTGCAAACAGTTTGAAGGAGACCTGGCCCAAAGATTCACCCTCAACAGCAACAGTGTTGAAGAACACAGTGGACTTGACCAGGGTTGATGATGGCAGTATCTGCAAAGCCTTCTTTTTCTAGTTTGTTAATGTGAAAGTTTAGGTTATGAATTTGAGAGCTTTCTTTTTTTAATATAGGCATTTACAGCTATAAATTCCCCTCTGAGCACTTGTGAGCACTGATGTAGCACATAAATTTTGGTATGTTGTCTTTTCGTTTTCATTGATCTCAAAGTATTTCATAATTTCCCTTGTGATTTTTTTGACCTATTGGTTGTTTAGGTGTGTGCTCTTTAATTTCCATATGATTGTGTATTTTCCAAATGCCCTTCTGTTACTGATCTCTACTTTCATCCTGTTGTGCTGAAGAACATAATTTGTATGGTTTCAGTCTTTTCAAGTTTATTGAGACTTATTTTGTAACCTTCATATGGTCTACCTTGAAGAATGTTTCACATGCCCTTGAGTAGAATGTGTATTCTGTTATTGGGTGGTGTGTTCTATAGGTATCTGTTAGGTCTAGTTGGTTTGTAAAGTTGTACAAGTCATATATATATATATATATCTTCTGCCTAATTGTTTCTTCTATGATTGAAAAGAAGATACTGTAATTTCCAACTATTATTGTTAAATCATCTATTCTCTTCAATTTTGTAATGTTTTCGCTTCATGTATTTTGCGGTTGTGTTGTTAGGTGCATATATATTTAAAATTATTATGTCTTCCTCTTGGATTGATCTTTTCATCATTATAAATAATTATAAAATGTCACTCTTTGACTCCATTAACAATTTTTGTTATAATGTAAATCTTATCTGATATTAGTATAGCTACTCCAGGTCTTTGCACAGTATATCTGCTTCCATCCTTTTACTTTCAACTTATGTTTTTTGGAGATGGGGTCTTGCTTTGTTGCCAAGGCTGGAGTGCAGTGGCTATTCACAGGCATGATCATAGTGCATTATAGCCTCAAACTTATGGGCTTAAGGAATTTTCCTCCCTGATACTCCCAAGTAGCTAGGACTACAGGCACATGCCACTACACCTGACCTCAACTTATTTCTATTTTTGCTGTTTATTTTCTGAATAGTCAATAATTATTGAGTACTTGCTGTATACAAAGCTAAACCTGTTTCGCATTTGTATCTCCCATTCCTTAAATCTTTTTCTCTGATATTTCCAATACTGAGAATATATACAACATAGTCTTGATGTTTATGAAAAGAAACTATTGGAAAAACCTCATGCACATTGTATAATTCTTGTGAAAGTTATCTACAATTTTAAAGGAATATGGTTGAGCTCAAAGACCTAATATTTACAATAGTAACCACACTTATATAAAATATTATGTCTCTGTGTTGTAACCACTTTCAGTTTATGAAATACTCCCATATTCCACTAGGAATATAGCTTCAGTCTATCCCTTAGCAGGGATATCTGTGTTGAAAGTGCCAGGTTGATAGTTATGGAACAAAGGCTTGGAGCCCTCAAGGATCATGCTCAGGCTGTGGAACTCCCTGGACCATGTGGTCATCTCCAGCAGATCTGGGCTTGAGACTAGGTTCACTAATGACCCGGTCACATGTGAGACCATGTCCACCTCACCACCTTCATCCTCCAAAGAAAAGTGAGAAGAAATCATCTCATGTAAACCTGTATCATTTTGTCATCCTTTTCAGTGTAATTCTCTGAAGCTCCTAGCTAGAGGGGCCTCAAGGATGAAGACAAGGATATTCTACTTACAATGTGACTTCCCCAAGTCATTAAGTAGTTGCTGTGTTTTGTTACTAAATCTGCTCCCCTTGCTGTCCTCCCTCTCCCTTTTAGAGCCATGGGACCACACTACCACCACCACAACCAAGAGGCCAGCAGCCACCAGAGCTCCGGCAAATCCTCCAGGTAATATGGCTGCCTTAAGGAGAGCAGTGAGGAAGGACCCTCTGGAGTTCCCCCTGGGGTGGCATCCAAGTAAACTACCTGTAGTTTTAAGCCCCATGTGTGCAGAACCAACCAAGGCATCCATCTGCACCCTGGGTTTAACTTAATAGAGTACATACCTGGCTGATCAGTATGCCTTCTGTGTTTTTGATGAAAAGTCCTTCCTGGGAAAATTTCAAGAGGAGAAAGCATTTGGACTTCTTCCCCCTTTTAGCCATTTCATTTTCTAAAATCAGGGAAAATAATTGTTTAGGTTTTATGAAGCCAATCAAGCATTTTCTTTAGGCAGATGGAACATTTTGGAATGGCGTTCATTTTACAGTGTCATCTTTCAGTAAAGAATTTTGGGACTTGGTTCTTCTTAACAAATCTTTCCTGTTGTCACTTGACCCTTTCTTCAGATGGCCATTTTACCGTTTAGACATCTTCGCTGATACAAAGAAAAACATGACTGTGTGGTTGGGATCCCAGTCATTGCTCCCCTCCAGCAACTTGTTACCAGTACTCGGGGGCATGATAATGTGTTCTGTGCAGTAGAGAGCTACCTTTCTTCCGAAGAGACAGTGATGATCCAAGAGAGTCACTGCTGCTTCATGATTTGCCCTTACTTCTTCACATTTCCACACTCAAAGGGGTGCTTCATGACCACATGACCTCTCCCTTTCTGTTGTCCTGTTTATGGACTCTATGTACCTGGTTTTGAATTTTGGGCTAATACCAAGTATCAGTGAGTATATTGTTAAAATGCTCCAACTGCTGACCTAAGCAAAGCATACCTAGGAATATAAATTAATTGAAAAACTGGTGATATACTGCAAAGTCAGAAAGTAGTAACTTCTATTCTGCAGATATTTTCATTATCAATGTCTGTACACAGAATCCAATTCCAATATAAGTCTCTTTGTCTTAACCCATTGTTTGTACTGATCAGTTGAACCCATGGGTGTTTTGCTTATTTTGGAATCTTATACCCAGTTGTTAATCAGTTGGCTGTTTCTTTTATGTTTTGGGCCCCACTCAAGGTAATGCATTCGACTTGGCTGATGCTTTGGGTGATCGAGATGATGGCCGCAGGAAACCGGGTACAGGAGGAAGAGGTAAGTCCTTGCTGGTTGAAACTACTACAGGATTCTGTCTCATTAATCACAACATCCCAAGCCAGAGCCAGTCTGGGCCTGGCAGAGCTGGAGGCACTTCAAGCCACTGGAGAACACTATAACAGTAGTTCTCAAACTTTTTTTTTAATCTCAGGACTCCCCAGATCACTGAGTTCTTAAGAGATTTTGTTTATGTGCGTCATGTTCATCAATACTCGTTATCTTAGAATTTAAAACTGAAAGACTTTAGTAATTACAATGAACAACACTAAACTCATACATTTAACACAAATAACATTTTTATGAGAAATAACTATGCTTGGCAAGACAAAAACTTGTATTGAGGAGAATGGGCACGAAGTTACATTTTTGCAGATTTCTCTCATGTCTGGCTGGATCACTTTACTCCATTGTGAGATGTTGTTTTGGTTGAAGTATATGAAGGAAATCTGGCCTCACACCCATACGCAGTGGGGAAAGAGAGGGATATTTTCACAGACTTTTCAGATCCTTGTGGATAATCTTCTCAGATAGGACAGCAAAACTTGGCCTCAACAAAAGCGGTTGTTTTTTACGGGTTAAGCACAGTGTAGAGTGTGAAACTCTATCGGTGAACTTTTCACACTT
>CAUYLG010076877.1:0-61328 GCA_963573385.1 Cacajao melanocephalus
TTTTGCAAAACTTTCTAATGATACATTTTAAAATAGTTTTATAGTTGGGCACAGTGGTTTACTCCTGTAATCCCAGGACTTTGGTTGGCCGAGGCAGGCGGATCACCTGACATCAGGATTTTGAAACTAGCCTGGCCAACATGATGAAACCCTATCTCTACTAAAACTACAAAAATTGGGCCAGGCACGGTAGCTCACACCTGTAATCCCAGCACTTTGGGAGGCCAAGGTGGGCAGACCACGAGGTCAGGAGAGAGAGAGACCATCCTGGCCCACGTGGTGAAACCCTGTCTCTACTAAAAATACAAAAATTAGCTGGGTGTGGTGGCATATGCCTGTAGTCCCAGCTACTCAGGAGGCTGAGACAGGAGATTCGCTTGAACCCGGGAGGCAGAGGTTTTACTGAGCTGAGATCGTGCCACTGCACTCCAGCCTGGCAACAGAGTGAGACTCCATCCCCCAACCCCCTCAAAAAAAAAATTAGCTGGGTGTGGTGGTTGGTTACTGTCATCCCAGCTATTTGGGAGGCTGAGGCAGGAGAATCTCTTGAACTGGGAGGCGGAGGTTGCAGTGAGGTGAGATTGCACCACAGCACTCCAGCCTGAGTGACAAGAGTGAAACTCTGTCTCAAGATAAATAAATAAATAGAAATAAAATAAAACAGTTTTACATTTAATCCTTTTAAGAATAACTGTATGCCAGTATTCTTCAGTATGTATGTCTTCCTTTATCTGCCTAGTACCATGGAGCAGTGTCAGAGAAGCATTTGCTCTTTCCTGCAATCCTCCTGCAAGAGGGTAATCCTAATTGTTCTAGAGTGATCCAAATGGTAGTTATGTATGGTTTCCTTATGTTTTCATTAGCTAGTAAGTAGTAATGAAGAACTCTGTTTTCATGCTATCACATTTTACCTTTTTAATTACAAAGAATAGTAAATAGTATCTGTGCCAAACTTTTCTCTAGACCATTAAATCTTCAAGACAAGTCTTGTTGATACATATTATTCTCAATTTAATGGTTTTGAAAAATCTATCTTCAAGAGGTTATGTTGCTTGAGGACACATAACTACAGTATGGCCGTATAAAATTTGTAGCTGTCTTCAGAGTCTTACAGTTATATAACCCTGCTGTATAGGCACTTTAAAATAATTGGTCAGCAGGTTAATGAAATTTTTACAGTGGAAACCTTAAAAGTTTGGAGTTTTAAAATTTCAAATAGGCTGGGTGTGGTGGCTCATGCCTGTAATCCTAGCACTTTGGGAGGCGGAGGCGGGCAGATCACGAGGTCAGGAGATCAAGACTAGCCTGGCCAACAGAGTGAAACCCCGTCTCTACTAAAACTACAGAAAATTAGCTGGCTGTGGTGGCGGGCACTTGTAATCCCAGCTACTTGGGAGGCTAAGGCAGGAGAATCGCTTGAACTAGGGAGGTGGAGGTTGCAGTGAGCCGAGATCATGCCATTGCACTCCAGCTCAGGCGACAGTGTGAGATTCCATCTCAAAAACAAGACAAAATAAAAAAATGACAGAAAGATTTCAAATCATCTAAACACATATATTAGGAAGTAGAATGAAATTATATAATAATTTTAAAACACTGTGGTAAATGTTTTCACAGTTGCACCTTTCCTGCCTAGTTGAGAGCCTTCGCACAGACAGATGGGTGGGTGGAGTCAAATGAACTAGGTTTCAGGATGAACTTTATCACCGTTGAGGTGTGTAACTTTGAGAGAGTCACTCTAGCATTTTGTGTCTGTTTTCTCACCTGCAAAAAGAGTAACATTGTTTAGCTTTTCTTTTGAACTTGAGGTACAAATGAGGCAATCCATACGAAAGAGCTTGAAAAGTATAAAATTATCATTCTTTTAAGAAAGGTACTGGATTTTGTTATTGATATTTTAATGGTAGTAAAGTAGAAGAAAAAGACAAATGGCTTCTTTTTTTGGCATGTATTTCAAGTTGCTATTAAGGGTAATGCATCTCCTAACAATAAACAGATATGTGTACACATTAGTATTCATCTATATTAGTGTAACAGTCTGAGCATATACTAAAATTAGTGCTACAGAAGGCTGACTTAAAACTTTTCAGAGTAGAAACTTATCATTTAAATAATTTATTTAAATTATTTCTATTCTTTGTTACCTATGTTGATGAAAAAAGCCCCACTCTGTTAGATATTTAAAGCTGTTTATCCTGTGCTAAATATGAGTGACCATGGCCTGTGACACAGCTTCAGGAGGTTCTGAGAACAGGTACCCAAGGTGGTTGGGTTATAGCTTGGTTTTATATATTTTAGGGAGACAGAATTATAAGCAAATACATAAATTCAGTGCATGTAAGGTATACATTCGTTCAGCGCAGAAAGGCAGGACATCTCAAGCAGGGAGTTGGGGAGCTCACATGTCATAGGTGGATTCAAAGATTTTCTGATTGGCAGTTGGTTAAGGTAAGCTTTGCCTAAAGACTTGAAGCCAGCAGAAAGAAATGCTTGAGTTAAGAAAAGAGGGGTTGTAGAAGCTGAGGTTCTAATTATATAGATGAAGCTTTCCGGTAACTGACTGCAGAGAGAATCCATGGTAAACGTCTCTTATAGGGCCTTAAAAGGTGTCAGACTGTTAGGTAACTCTCTGCTGGATCTGGAGAATTATGGAAAGGGAAGGATATTCGCTACAGAATGCAAATTTCCCCAATAAGGGATGGCATTCCAAGACCATTTCAAAATAGGTCAAAGAAACATATTTTGGAGGTAAAATACTTTGATTTCTTATAAGACCCGCTGTCTGTCATGTAATGCTATACCAGAGTCAGGATGGAGTTGAATATCTTAGTGCTGTAAAGAGTCTGTTTTCTCAGTCTTATGATCTCTCGCTGGCCAGTTGTGCCTGAACTCCAAAGGGAGGACGTTGTAAGGAGGCATGTCTAGGCTGCCTTCCTTTCATGGCCTGAACTAGTTTTTCAGGTTTCTTTGGGGATCCCTTTGGCCAAGAAGGGCTCCAGTCAGTCAGTTGTGGGTCGGGGGGGTGGCCGCTTAGAATTTTATTTTTGGCTTATACCTACTACATCCTGTAGTTTTAAAACTGTTTTTTCAAAAGAATATCATCCTGAAAAGTATCGTTTCTAATGTATAATTCAGCGATCTGTAAAGTCCTGAGTGGCATTCATAGATTTAAAATAAAGTTAGAGTACACAATTAAAACACAGCTTTTGATGGTAACACCTAACAAGATTGGCCGAAAATGGGTCTCAGGCTCTCAGCTCACTCATGCTCATCCTTTCACTACAGGATCTTAAGGAAAAGTTTTAAAGCGATGCTTAACTTTTTTCCAGAAAAAACTGTATTCTCCCCTTCCTTGGGGTTGCTGGCCAAGTGTGGTGGCCTGTACGATTCCAGCCCCGCCAGTGCGTCATTCCCATCTCCCTTCCCTGGTGCACCAAGGTCACACAGGCACATGGCATTCTCTTACCTCATCGGCAGGCTGCATTGCGATCTTATCAGAGCTCACATTTGCAGCATTTGTAAACTGGATTCTGAAAGTTAAAATAGTTTAAAAAAAAAAAAAGGTAAACAGAATTGAAAATTGTGATCTTATCCGTTCTGACAACTTCATTTATCAAAATTTTAAGGGAAAAAATTGATTGTGAAAATTTATAGTGGGGGCAGTATGATTTTATCAGGTGATTGATGTGGTTTTTACTTTTATGTAGACTGTTTATCAACTATTTAATTCAATATAACTTCTATATTTTAAAAATTTGCACACAGTCACACACCTGTTTTGACCCCTACCTAAACAGCAGTTTTAGATGAGGGGAACAAAGGCTGAGCTGCCCAGTCCTGTTGCTAATACTGCATAACAGGTTACTGCTCCAGCTGGAGCCGAGTACTGAAGAATAGCATGACAAGTCTTTCAGATTCTGAGGGAAATTTAGATACATTGTTTAATTAGCTTTGAGATGTAGTTCAGAATATGAAGTAATGCACATTCTTACTCTTTTGCAATTTCATTTATTTCTGTTTACAGTGAGTAAAATTACCGTTTAGCAAGTTTTTATCTTAAATGATTTTAAACTTATGGAAAAGTTTGCGGAAATAGTACAGCGAGTACCATGTCTTCTTCACTCAACTTTCCCAAATGTTAACACCAAACATAACCATACTACTTACAAAAGCCAGAGAATTTACCATTAATACATTGCCATTTTCTGTGCTATATTCTTTTATTCAGCATTTATCATTTTTCCACTCACATCCCCCTGCATTCCCAGAATTCAGCCCAGAAACCAGCATTCCTTTTAGTTGCTGTGTCTTTTTAGTCTTGTCCAGTCCAGGGCAGATTTTCAGTACCTTCACACTTTTAAGGAATATGGATCTGTTATTTTGTAGAACGTCTCCAAATTTGGGTTAGTGTCATGTTTACTCATGACTTGATTGAAGTCATTTAAGAAAATGCCAGAAGAAATGTGTGCTATGCCTGAAGCACCTTGTGACTGAGGACGTCTGCCTGGCGCTGGGAGTAAGGTGGGATCTGCAGAATGGTTTTACCTTTTTAATCAGCACACATCTTGGAGAGGGTCTTTCAGACCATGAAAATAGCCTATTTCTCCCCAGTCATCTGCCCATTACTTTTGATATTCGTTAGTAGATCTTGCCTGAATAAGGTCTGTGATGTTTAAATGGTGATTTTTCTTTCTTTCCTTCATTTCTTCTACAATTAATAATTGGAATTCTTCTGTAAGGAATGGTAGCCAGTTCCTTCCTTCCCAATTATTTGTTCTATTTATTTTGATCATTGTGGAGGTATTTTTCCCTGAGGTTTATAAGTCAGTACCATTGTGGCTGATTTCCTTACTGAAGCCACGCCTGCCTTAACCACTGCCCCCTCTTTCAGTCAGCTCCCATACCCTGTGTGCACCTGACCCTTTTAGGGACATCTCTTTTCCAGCACCGAAGCGTTCTGTGGGCTCATCCTGTGTTTTCCTTGCCATGGTCCTGAAATGAATCACTCCTTTGAGGAGCCCTGGTTCCTTTGGTTGGAGAATGGTATTTATAAACCGAGATATATACACCGTGTGGACTCGTTGCTTCTGTGTACCTCTGCTTCTAGGCCTTTTCAGCAGATAAACAAGTGTAGGTATGTGTACTAAGCCCTGCATTCCTGTGAATATAGATGTTTTTCTCTAGCTCTCTATCTAGAACATAAATGGTATCCAAGACCTAAATATAAGAAATAAAACTGTAGGCCGGGTGCAATGGCTCACGCCTATTATCCCAGCACCTTGGGAGACCGAGGCAGGAGGATCACTAGGTCAAGAGATCGAGACCATCCTGGCCAAAATGGTGAAACCCCATCTCTACTAAAAAATACAAAAGTTAGCTGGGCGTGGTGGTGCAAGCCTGTAGTCCCAGCTACTCAGCAGGCTGAGGCAGGAGAATTGCTTGAACCCAGGAGGTGGAGATTGCAGTGAGCTGAGATTGCACCACTGTACTCCAGCTTGGTGTCTGGCAACAGAGCGAGACTCTGTCTCAAAAAAAAAAACAACAACTGTAAAAACCCTTCAAAAGGAACATACAAATAAAGCTTTATGACCTTAAATTAGGCAGTTGTTTCTTGGATGTTAGTCCAAAAGAACAAATAACAAAAGGAAAAAAAAAGGAAAACATAAAATGAACTTCATCAAAATTGAAGATTGTGTGCTTCAAAGGGCACCATGAAAAAGATGAAAGGAAAACTTATACAATGAGAGAAAATATTTTGCAAATCTATCTGATAAGGGACTTATATCCAAAATCTGTATAAAGCACTCTGTCACTCAACGAGAGCTAGGCGAATAAACTAATTTAAAAATAGACAAAGGATCAGGATAACCACTTCCCCAAAGACAATATACAAATGGTTGGCAAGCCATTTGACAACATGGAAATATGCTCAACACCATTACTGGTTAGGAAAATGCAAATAAAAACCACAGTGAAATTCAACAGCTAGGTTTTTTAATTCTTTTTGGCAATTGTGAATAGAAAGGCTATAAACATTCACATATAAGATTCTGTGGATATAAAATCTCATTTTCTTGGATATATACCTAGAAATGAGATGCTTAGATTATATGGTATATTTAACTGTCTAAAAAAAACGAACTATTTTCCAGCATAGTATGTTCCCGCCAGCACTGTGAGTTCCTGTCACTCCACATACTCACCAGGACCTCATCTCGTGGTTTTAACTTGTATTCAGCTGATCACTAATGATGTTGAGCATTCTTGATTATTTGGTGCCAGTATACATTCTTTGATGAAGTGTCTTTTGAAATATAATATTTTTGCCCTTTTTTTTCATGAGGTTGAGTTTTGAGATAATTTTTACTCTATATTTTTGACTTGAGACCTTTGAAATATGATTTGCAAATATTTTCTCCCAGTCTGAGACACATCTTTTCTTTTTTCCTCTTACCAGTGTCTTTCATAGACAAAAGTTATAATAGTCATAAGGTCCAGCTTATTAATTTTTTTGTTTATGCTTTGAGCTTTTGATACAATATCTAAAAGCTATTTGCCTTACTTGAGTTACAAAAAATAATTCATATATTTTCTTCTAGAAGCTTTATGCTTTTATTACACTTTACATTTAGGTCTATGATCTATTTTGAGCCAATTTTATATAACATATAAGGTGTAAGTCAAAGTTATTTATTTTACATACAGATGCCTCATTTTTTTCTAGCAACGTGTGTTGAAAACACTGTTTTTCCTTCATTAAATTACCTTTTTTCTTTTGTTGAAAATAAGTTAGCAACATTTCTTTGGGTCAATTTGTTTACTCTGTTACCCTGGCAGTTTCTAAAATAAGAATACATGGGTTTTAACTTTTATCCTTAAAATGCCACAATTGGATATGTGCATTTCCTCTCAACTTCGTGTGTCCCGTCTCCTCACTCATCGGAGATGTAATTTAAACTCATCACAAATATGTTTGGTTTGTCACTGGTTCTTCTTTTTCCTGAATGACTTTCAACTCAGTGGAACTCACTGTGCCTGATATTTATTATAACCAATCATTCAAAATAAACTTATGGGCACGTAAAATTAGATCTGCATATTTACATTTAGAATGCAGTACCTAGTAAAATTATTATTCTTTCATTCTTTATGTTATCAAATCAGAAAATATGTTCACTTTTTGTGTATGATATGATTCTTCTCTGGTGGTAAATAATACCAACCAATTTAGTATTTTGCATTCACTATGTTTTTTTCATCACCTAAGAAATATGCTTTAATAAAAAACTACTACTACCACCTCATACCTATTCAGATGGCCACTGTGAGAAAAATAGAAAATAGTGAGTGTGGACAAGGATATAGAGAAATTGGAACCCTTGGGCCATGTTGAAGCGAATGTAAAAGGGTGCAACTGCTGTGGAAACAGAGGGGCAGATCCTCAAAGAATGAAATCTAGAATTACCATATTATCCGGCAGTTCCACGTTGATGTATATATCCAGAATCATTGAAGGCAAGGTCTTGAAGAGGTATGCGTACATCTATGCTTATAGCAGTACTATCAATACTGAAAAAGTGGAAGAAACCCAAATGTCCATCCACAGAAGAATGGATAAACAAAGTTTATATATGTAAAAGTTATGTATTATACAGTGGAACATTACTCAGCCTTAAAAAAGAAGGAAAATCTGGCACATGCTGTGACATGGATGAATCTTGAGAATGTTAGTAAGTTAAACAAGCCAGTCACACAAGATGGCTTACATTGGTAAGTATCATTGCATTATAATTCCACTTATGTTTGATGTGCCTAGAGTGGTCAAAATCAAAGAGATAGAAGGTAGAATGGTGGTTGCCGGGAGCTGCAAGGAGGGAAGGTGGGGAGTTGTTTGACCGGGCAGAGTTACAGTGCTGTAAGAGACTGGTTGTGCAGTCATGTGGCGGTACTCAGTTAACACTGCTACAATGTCCACATAAAACTGGTTAGGATTGTAAATTTTATGTGTATTTTACCACAATTTTTAAAAATTACAAATGCAAAATTAATTATGTACCCCTGGTTTTTCTGTCTTCCACATATAACCATTTTAGAAGATATTAAATAAATATCTTGGTTGGTGAAGTGCCATTCAGGGCAGACATTGGATTGTGATGGGAAAAATGAAAGAGGGGAAGAGTGAATACAAAAATTATACTAACTGGCTTGACCCTCTGAAATTTAATAGACTAAATGTATGTTATATGATATGTGCTAGTCAGTGTTTGAAATATATCAATTTATTGAGGAGCTATATGAAGTAAAATATTTGAACTTACAGACACACACTTCCGTGTTTTCTTTTTTTATTTTTCCTAAATAACATTAAAAACACTTTGATACATTCCTTTAATAGGTAAAAATTTATCCTTGTAATCACTTAAATCCCCTAATAGCTTTTACTGCAGCAGCATATAGTGTAGGCCCCACCTAGATAAAATAGCATTTTTGATGGCTGGTCTAGATCCTTCTGAAAAGCTCTGCACAGACATGTTCACTCTTGTCATAGCTCTTAGTGTCGTTTGTTGAGTAGCATGTCATTGTGATTGGCAGGAAGTCATTCTTTCGTCTTGTGAAAAATTATAATTTTAGTGCATGCCTAAAATAAAAGCCTAGCATAAATGGTTTCCTGTTTGCGAAGGAAAAGGCAAGATTCTTTCATGAGTAGTATAGGCAAATTTAATCACCATTGTATGGAATATAAATTTTATTTTTTTCCTCATTGGGAGAGTAATTTTATTGGAGAACTACCTTTTAGGATTTCCTCCACATTCCTTGTCTCGTTTCGTTAAGCTAATATGAATTTTAACATCAGTTTCTTTCCAGATGTTAGCCAGGAATAGATTTGAATTTTGTTGTCTTAAATAGAAACAACGTCTCAAACTAATTAAATACTTTTGCAACTTAGAGTAAGGTTTATGTCAGTCACTTTTAGGTGGGCACAATGGCTCACTCCCAGCACTTAGGGAGGCCAAGGCAGGTGGATCACCTGAGGTCAAGAGTTTGAGATCATGGCCATCATGGTGAAACCTCATCTCTACTAAAAATACAAAAGTTAGCCGGGCACGGTGGCACGCACCTGTAATCCCAGCTACTCGTGAGGCTGAGGCAGGAGAATCGCTTGAACCCGGGAGGTGGGGGTTGCAGTGAGCCAAGATCACACCACTGCACTCCAGCCTGGGTGACAGAGCGAGACTCTGTCTCAAAAACAAACAAACAAAAAATTAATCACTTTTTGTGATAAATGTCTTGGAATGATTAAATAAGCTAATATTTGCAAAGTACTTAAAATAGTGTCTGTCACATATTAAGTACTCTATAAGTATTTAGTTAATAAAATATATAACTGAAACTACTCTATGTCATTTATATTCTTTTTAATTATGCCAGTAGGTGCTGCTCTTTAGTGACTAGAGTCAGTATCCCAAGTTACATTTTATATTAACATATGTGACCTAGATTGTTGGCACAACTTGCATATTCGTATTTATATCCCCAGTTCTCTTGATTAGAAACAAGACTATTTGTAATAAGTAGACTTCGTTTTAAAGAACCCATTAGTACAAAGTGACAGAGACTTGAAAATGCCCAGATAGTTCTCTTGAAATTTTAATATATTATTTAAAAGTTGGCTTCATCTAAAGCTTTATTATTTAAAAACATACAAAACTCATAACTTTTCTCATTTATCAGGTAGCTTCATTCCATAGTTTGACATTCTTTATGTTAGTAACTATTTATTGAATCTATTGACATTTTCATAGAGCATACCACTGAAATGTGGTACTTCTTGGTGTTTTACACATAAACCATCAATAGGATTAGTCTTTGTTAGATTAACCTTGTTGTTCAGACAGAGCAAGCTTTTTACTTAAATCAGGGACCAGATAGAATCTCTTTTGTGCACATTTAGTTGTAATAAATTCTTCCAGCTTGTAAGTGTTTTTGCCATTGAAAGAAGTGTTGGAAATAGTGTGTGTTACAGGGGTGGCAATGTAGCTGCAACTCATATAATTCAACTTGTAAACGTGGATGGTTGATCTGAATTGCGTGAAAGCAAGTTGGGGAATACTTAATTTTGTAAAACTTGAATAATCAGAGAGGTGAGAAGTAATAGGTGGAAGTACCAGGCAGGCAGAAGAGACTGTGGGTTAGTAATGTGTGTACCAGGAGATGAGCTCAGAGGTTGAATGGTGCGGCACTCGCAGTAAAAGCTGAAAGAGGAAGAGAATTGAACAAGTGGCTCTTTCGAAGAGGCTGAATAATGCTTTAGGTTTATTTTTGTTTTCTTTTAATGGTTTCCTAATGTATTATCTCCATCCATATTTCTGGCCTTTTCTCCCTGCGTATAAAAAAAAAAAATTTTTTTTTTTTGCGATGTTTGCTTCTAGATCATGATCCAGAGCTCAAAGAAGTAAATCTGGTTTTCGATATAATTCTGTTATAGCACTTAATATCTTTTCTTTTACTCTTCACTGCAATTTCTCTATCTTCTTCTAAGAAAGTATATTAGGAAGACATTTTTAAGATGTTTGATGTTCAGCTTGAACATCTTAAAATTTTTAATGTCTTTTTTACATTGACAAGGACATTTGAAATCCAGGGCTATCTATTTTTATTATTTATGGCAGGATTAATTTGGGTGTGTTTATCTTCTAGGCATTAAAATATCAAGATATTCACATGTTACATTAATATGCGTAGTCATTTTCACTCAAAGTGTAGGAAACAATATTTTATCATCATAATGCAGACAAAATTGAATGTTTGGCCTAAAGGTTTTGATACAGACCCAAAACCTGACATGTTAGTTTATGCAGATGTTTTATCTGAGTGTCTATGTTCAGTGAGACTCCGCTCCTGCGCATTTAGGGTTACTCTTCGTGTCCCTCTCAGTGAGCCCCAGACTTCCACATGACGAAGTCACAGACCATTACCACTCCCCAGCTGTGCCTACCTCCTGAGAAAACAGAAGACCCTGTAAGGTGTTCTCAGGCATATGGTTAGTTCCTTCTCTTGCTAAGCCAGCCACAGGTAGGATCTTTGTCTCTGTATAAACCTCTGTTAAAAATCTATACCGAAAGAATTCTAGACAGTTGGGATACAGTGATTCCAGTTGCATAGGATTTGCACTGAGGAATCAGGACAGGAAGGTATCGCCCCATTTTAGAAATATGGTGATATGAACTTTTTAAAATATTTCCAAATAACTAATACAAAGCATTTTTACTTTATCGGTTGATGATTTCTGAATCCTGTTGAAAAGCTGAATTAATAATTTTCAAACTTTTTCGTGAGAGAGGTTTTATAAACTTTTTTGCGTTTGTGAAATTTATAATGTTGTAAAACGCATTTTTAAAGTTCTGATGAGACTAGAAATTAATTCATTTGAGAAGTTTTAACTAGTCTTGTGTTGATACATGCTGTATTATCATAAGGTTGATAAAGAAAAAGTGAAAGATGCTTTAGGAAAGCACTCTTGAGCAAATGACCTGTGTAGAGCCTCTGGAAATTTCTTCCACAGCCATATTGTTTCCGTTCTCTAGAGTATGAGAAAGATCTAGAAAGTAGCACTGAGTCAGTTCCATTTTATTCTAAATAATTGACCAGATCATACATGGTAACAACTATTTTATAGAAGCACTCACTATTTGCCAGATATTAGGCTGTAAGAGTATCATTTAATTTTCAGAACAATCTCATGCTACTGTTATTTTTAATTTAATGGTATGGTAGAAAAAAATGAGGTAAAATAACTGATTGAAACTTAAAAGACTAGCACTAGAGTTTGAAGCCAGACTGGTTTCTGTGTAACCACTATTATGCTACTATTTTATGCTAGATAATTGACAGTGTTATAGGTGCTGCTTGGATTAAATGTCACCGTCCCAAAAGTGTTTTATCCGTCAGGGTTCGATCACAGAAGCAGAACCACTTGGAGTGATATAGAATAAGGGATTTATTGTAGGGATGAGACCTTTCATAATTGTGAGAGTTAAAACCTTAAAAGTGGTCCTAATGGAATGAATTCAGTTTTATGTGTGAAAATCCACTTTAAACCAAGAAGTTTTAAATGTGTCTACCATATTTTATACATATCACATGTTGGATTTTCTTAGCAAAATACACTTTTTTGATATATCAGGCTGGTGATCAGTTAGATCAAAGACCAAATTCTGAACATCGTTTTAAAAATTTAATTATATAGCCAGATTTAAATCAATCATTAAAATTTCACAGATATATTTATCTGCTCTTAAATATATCCCGTGTGAAAAGGTGGTGTCTCTAATAAAGATCATACTTGGTAGACCTGGAAGTGCGCTGTATTCTGCAACACCCATGGCTCACATGTGATATCGTTGTTATCTACATAATGCTCATATTCAGGACTTTTGCTGTGCTTCATGACTAGATTGTCATTGTAATTCATTACTTCTTTTTTATCAATTCCAGCACGTCATGCTTATGAACGGGTCCCGTAAAATTGAGAATTCTTACATTTTTCCTTTGGCTTCTTTTAGAACCTTTGACCTTATTTATGACCTTATTTTGTCCATATAGTCATCATAATTGTCTTGATATGTCTTTCCACTTATTAGGGTGATCTCATCCCCAACATCTTGCTCTTAGCACAAATTGGTTACCTCTGTATTTAGGGCCATTGTAGTAATCAAATTTTTATCGTGTACTGGTTAAAAATCTAAAATGTAGACTTTCTGTATCTGCTGCCTTTGGGAGAATTTCCAGGTAGTATTTATTATAGTGATCTTTCCACCTATCTCTTGACTCTGACTGTGAGATTAACCTTCTGTAATTAAGATGCTCTGTCTGTTTGACACACAGTATACCCTTTTAGAGCGTCTTAATTTTTTTTTTTTACCTCCAACCATTTTTTTAAATTTTATCCATTTACTCATGTACCATTTCGTTGGTACCTTTCAAATGCTAAATGCTGTCCCATTTATCCTTAGTAACCATGCTGAATTTTTCTGTCCTTTTTAATATTTAGGTTTTATTGGATGAATGTAGATTGCACCTTCTCTAACTGTGTCTTAAATAATTGCCACTTAAGGGAATTAAGAACTACAAGGGAAGGAAAATGCTGACCCATAGACTAAAGCAGAGGGAGAAAACGTTCCCACTGGGTCCAATTTTCTAAGAAGGACCATCAGGATAGTGGCTAGGGCCTGAAATTATGGTCTGAATGACCTCTAGAAAATGATCTGTTCACAAAGGAACTTGCCTGTGTTTGCAGGAAGCAAATAGGGATAGGTAGCAATCGCCCCACTGAAGACAGACAGCTCGCCCCCTTGTCCTTGGTTAGATTATAAAAGCTCAAGAAGAGAAAACAGTCATTAAGAGCATAGAGATAGAGTTGACATTGCAGGGTAAGACATAATCCAAGGTGTAAGGATACCTTTTGATGCAGGAGAGAGTAACAAAGTGTCTTAAATTCTAAAGGTGGATTTTTGATCACATATTATCTATTTATTATTTTAGGGAGTGATTTCTATTGCTTGTAATATGTATTCATTTATCTAAAGATGGATACCTATAAACATCCTCTAGACATTCACATTCCCCTTTACCCTTACTTTGTTTTGTATTCTGAAATCTCAAGAGTAAATATATTGGAATATTACGACTGAAATATCAGAAAATTGATCTTCATTATTTTAGTGATGTCTTTATATAGTGACAGATAATCACTGTGTTTTCTGTTTAGAAACAAAACGTAACAATTAAACTTTTATATATAAATATATTCAGCAATTTAATAATCTGAGATCAGAAGGGAAATATTATTAAAAAATATATAATACAGATAACCAGATTAATATGTATTCCTTATCTATAGAAACCTCCTTCAAACTGATTTTTTTTTTTTTTTTTTTCCTGAGAACAAGTCTCACTCTGTCACTAGGCTGGAGTGCAGTGGCACGATCCTGGCTCACTGCAACCTCCGCCTCCCAGGTCCAAGTGACTCTCCTGCCTCAGCCTCCCAAGTAGCTGGGATTACAGGCATGCGCCACCACGCCCAGCTAATTTTGTATGTTTAGTAGAGACGAGGTTTCATCATGTTGCCCAGGCCGATCTTGAACTCCCGACCTCTGGTGATCCGCCCACCTCAGCCTCCCAACAAACTGATTTTTTAAAAGACAGATCTAAATAGGCAACTTAAAGATGACCAAAAGTATATGCAAAAATGCTTAATCTCATTAGTTGTCACTACATCAAAACTGTAAAGTCCCCATTTTCATCAATTCACAGAAACCTAAAAAGTTGACAGTACCCATTGATGAAGCCTACAGAGGAAAATTGGGACTCTCAATACATTAAATTCAAGCTTTCCTATATGTTCTACTGTATGTTGCTTTTTGTAATCAGAAGAGAAAATAACAAATGCTATTAAAACGATTCGAAAGACCTCACTGATAGAAATTAAGGCAATAGACCTACTCTTCTCCAGTTCTGTTGAGATTGCCGGCATGGTATGGCAGAAAGAACAATTGTCTTATGATTAGATAAACCCAATTTTGAACCAATTCTGACACTTCCTTGCTCTGTGATCTTGAGACGCTTACACACCATGTCTCAGTTTTAGCTTTTTTAGGAACAAAATAACCTTCCTGGGTTACAGATTTCATGAGAATTAGCTTATTAAGTTACAGACGAAGTCTCTGCCACAGTGCCTTTCAAATAGTACCTGCCCATTAAGTAATCAGCTTTTACCTAAGATTCCAAGGATTAGAAGAAACAAGTCAGTTGATTTGCTCCATGTAGGGATCAGCTTGTGAACAGAATGTGTGTGACTGCAGCCCTTGTGGGGCATGTTGTAGCCAGAGAGGTAGACTTGCATGGGAGCCACCAATAGAGCTTGTGACAGTAGAGATGACACCTACTTGAAGCCAGAGTCACTTAGTATCAAACGTGACAGAATAGGAGCTTAGTGGGGGGCTGAGGGCATGGGAAAGCCTGCCTAGGGCAGGGGTATGCAGCTGAGACCTGAAGGACTTGGCTGGGTACTGGGGCAGAGTGAGAAAACCTACTGCAAGCTGAATCTACAGGAAAGCAGGTTCCTGTGCAGCAAATGTGCATAACCAGTATGTCCCTCCTGCAGCAAACTCCAGGAGGACTTTGCTGGCTATTAGCATTCTCTGAGAGGAAGACGGGCCCAGGGTTCTGTGTAGCTAGAGGGAGGGAAACACCAGCAGAGGCTGACATACTCAGGGTTAATAGGGGCCAGACTTGAAAGGTTCGTTGAAGATTTTGAACCAAGCAGAAAGGGAAACCAGTGAAGGTTACTAGCAGAGAAGTGACTTGGTGAGATTTGTGTCACTCTCAAGCTTTGTGCCTTGATAAAATGTGTAACTTTCCTCTGCCTCTGTTACCTTAAAAACACTGAAGCCACAAATCCTACTTTGCAGAACTGTTGCAGAGAAAATGAAGGAAGCCTCTCTGCTCCTGTCTGCAGCACACAGTTTACTTGGTGAAGGATCGCTCCCTCACTTACCTGGATCCTTCTGTTCACCTTCAGCCCCCTGAGCCAACCCCAGGTCACACTCGCGAAACCTGTGGGTGGGCAGGGGGTGGAGGGGGAGCTCATATTTTTGGGTGTACTGCTCAGTTTTCTTTGGTTGTTTATTCTGTAATTCGGGTGATAGAACAATGCACATAAAATGAACTTGCTTGCTTTCTAGACGCTTACACAGACATCCCCTTTGTTAGCTCGGAGTGACCTAACTAAGATGTGGAAAGGTGGGGTGAGTGCCCTGCTTGAATCCCTGCAGCGGAACCGGGCCCATAGGCGTGCCCTGCTGTCCCTCTGATTCTCTGTTGACTGCCTGACTCGAGGCTTTCCTGAAGGAGCAGCTTCTTCCCATTGTCACCAAACTGACATCCAGTGGTTTTTGTGATGTACTTAGCAATGACAAAGGACTTTCACTGATCCCTCATGGCCCGCTGATCCAGATGCTGGATTTCTTGCCTAGTTATTTGAGGATGCCTGAAGTCCGTGTAGCATGTGCATGTCACCACCCTTTTCCTGTCTCCCTGGCCCCTTGCTCACTCTCCGTTGGCTAATTGGGCCATGCTGCGGGACAGGCATGCTGTGTGAGCGTATTTGCTGCACAGGAACCTGCTTTTTTGTAGCTCCAGCTTATAGTAGGTTTTCTCACCAATGGTCCATTGATTGAGGAGTTACAATATTCCAGGCACGGAGCAAAAAGCAAAAAGACATACACTCAGAAACACGTAATGTGCTATAATGGGTTGCCAAGCAAATATTTGAATATAGTATTTCAAATATAAATAGGGTTGTAATAAATCAGAGTTGCTCAGAATGTTATTACATGGGTTAAGCATGTGTGTTATTCCTTCTTCAAGTAGCAAATGGAATTGCTGGGTCCCCCTTCATTTCTTTCCTGTGCCTGATGGTGCCAATATAGGCCTACAGAAAAATGCTTTAGTAGGAGAGTATACTTAGTTTTGAGGCTGAAGTCTCCAAATAAAGGAAAACCTTTCCCAACAATGGAGAGGATGTTATTCACTGAGGATTGTTTTATTCCTTCATATAGAGGTTCTAGGGCTCGAGTTGTTTCCCACCTCATACACAGATTCTCTGTATTCTCAGTGACTTCTGCAGCATAGCAGGATAGTGGTAGAAAAAAATCTGTTAGCCTACAAATAAAGGATCTTCATTTCCAGATATGGATGCTCCATGCGTGGGGTTGAAGATCACTGTGGTGTGGATCTGATGGCTAGATTAACTGCCATGCCCTCATTAAATTAGATAATGTGTGAAAGTTCTTTGAAGACCATTTAGTGTCATGCATCTCTAAGGCATTAGTAATAAAAACTAGAGAAAAGGAGCTTGTGATTCTTATGTCCACCAGAATCTTTTTTGCACGAATCTCCCCTGCAGCAGGGAAAGGAGCTTTTGAAGCTGTGAAGTGAGCTGCAGTCTCACAGGTGCTCCTTATCAGAGAGAAATGAAGATCATCAGACTTGGCTGCAGGAGCTCTTCTTTATCTTAGATGATCTAGCAAGATTTTATATTTCTTCTGTTTGTTTTCTATCTGAACTAAAGATTGGCGGCAAACATGGAGGAAAGACTGGGAAAGGTACCTACCCTAGCATAGCTCGCGATCAGAGAGCATAAACAGGAAACCCAGTCATGACGCGAATCAAGCTTGACTAGAGAAAAGAAACCCAAGACTTGCCCTATTTCGACCAGTTTGTAAGAAATCTTTTTAATCGTTCTGACCTGAAGTTTAAAATTGTAAAGCTATTAGTCATTTCAGAAACTTGCTTTTTATAAGGCAGTTGGCTGGGGCTCCAGCATGTTTTGATAGGGACCTGCTGGTCCACGGGGTGGCTCGAGCCCTGAGTCTGTCTGCCCTGGTGCCCATCTGGGGCACTTCCTCTCCATGGTTGCCTGGCAGTTACGCTTTCAGCCACCATGCCTCAGTGGGTACCAAATACTCAGTAACTTTCTTGACTGTTCTGTGCATGTGTTTCTCATCTCCAACATCTTCTGAGAACCCACTTCTTTTTGAGAAATGAAAAAGTATTAGATCGTATTACAAGATCCATATTATTTTGTTTTTTTTACTCTATCTCCAAAGTCGTTCACTATAAAAATTGTCATACCCAATTGTTAATATTTCTTGAAAAATGGATTCATTAGAGTTATTTCTACCAAAAAATCAATTCTTTAAATTGACAGCCCAGAGAGATATAACTAATATCTTGTTATTTTCCTGGGAATTCTGATTTTTCTTAGGCTGATATTACGTTAAATAGTACTTCTAGCACATTGCAGTTCTCTTTCTTACAGCTGTTACTTTATGTATGAAGCAATTATTTTCCATCTGAAGAATGAGTTATTTGTCTGAATTGCTGCCCTATTGAAATTTCACAGTATTTTTGAAGGGAACTGGACCATGAAAACACCAGTTTGTTTGTCACCTATAAGGCATAGAAATGCACATACTGAAAAGAGATTGCAAACAGAGGTAGACTTTGCTATTTAAATTACCAGGGTTAAGATATTAAGAGATAGTTTAGTTTTGAATTTACATCACAAATTGATCAATACATTAGACTGGTGAAATTCTGCCAGAGCTGCAAAGCTAAAACCTAATGTTGGAAGAACCAAGTCATGGAATATTTACCATGAAGTAACTAGAGTGAAGCCCTTAGCATGTCGGGTCTCAGAGTTCCAAACCCACAGCCTGTTCTCTTGCTGTGTACTGTACGTACTACATGGACCAGGATCCCAGTAACTGGGAGCCCGAGGATGGCATGGGATTAGTGTTGAAGAGTCACTATTATGGTGACTCTGTGGAAGGTTTCCCAGGGTAAAGTGTCACTCTCATTCTACTGAACAGTTTTCCCCTTAGAATTTCTATAAAATTATGCTAGATATGACTTGTATCTCATCCAAAAGAATGTGGATTGCTACCGGAAATCAAATAGGGTGTTATAATAAGATAATATTCCCCACTTCATAGTCAGCATGTCACCTGAAGTTCAAAAGTGGATTATATATAATCCATCTAATTATATGAGGCACCTGTAGAAATGTGTTTACTATTTAGTTCTTTCAATTAGAGTGCTGCTTGATATTTACATCCCACCAAAGGCACCTACTCAAAATGTAAGTAAGCTTACTAGCTTTTATGTTCTTCCAGGAAATAAAATCTGTTACTAATTTTTTTAATTTAAAATGTCTCTTAATTTACATGGATTTCTCATTTGTCTTGGATTCCTTAGCTGAGAAATATAGTTCATCACTGACTGTTCTATTACCTGACAGCAATTGATAAAGTATCCATGCACAAAGTGTCAGAAAAGGTTAATATTTATTGATTTTTATGGTGCTACAACCAGTGTAGTTTTGCCATCAAAGATGTATGGCCACCAGCAATGGAATCTGTAGAATTGCAGGATGCACACTAGATATTATTCTAACCTATGCCGGTATTCTAGATTTTTTTAAATGACGGATGTTTGACTAAACACAAAAAGCTCTGAATGTGCAGTGACTGAACCTGTGACTTGAATTCAGTATTTTAATATGAAACACAAGAACAGCACTTAAAAACTAAACATTAATCCTTGCTTTGCAGACAGCAATCACATTTAGCTTTTTCTTCCACTTACCTCTATGCTGTTGATATGAATAGATGCCCAAGCAAATGATAGTAGAGATTATAAGCAATAAAGGGCTTGCGTCTTTAACAAAAAAGTATATGATTAGCAGAGAAGAGGGTGAAAGCTTCTGTTTACTTTTAAAGGAGTTTCAAAGAAACAGTCTGAGCACCACGTCAGTATTCAAATATATGCGAACAAAAAACCCTCAGGACCTAGCATCATGCATTCATTCTCTGGTTGCAGATTGGGGATAGAAGTGAGGAATGTGCATTTTTGCTGTTGTTCATTTCCACCCTGTTTCCCTGACAGAAATGTACTTCTTGGCTTACCCATCATCACAGTCAGCGACGACTCCTGCATTTGCTTGCCTGAATATACTCACAGTTTGTATTAGCTGCCTATTTCCAGTAGTTAACAGGTGAAATAAGACAATTTATGAATTACTTTTTTAACCCAGATGGAGTATATTGACACTTGTTTCCTTGCATTTAAGACCCTAGACTTTAAGTATGGATTAAAACTAAAACTCTCCACCTGCATTTGAGATTTTTAAAAGTCGGAGCTGGACTTCATATCTGCAAAAGATCTAATGAAAATTCTTATGCTAAAAAAAGCCTATTTTGACCAGCAGATCAGATTGCTGTGTCCTATAAATATCTCCTAGATTGCTTTTTGTCTGTATCCCGTTTTTCAGTTGATGTTTCTTCCAGCAATCTGTGCTGGTTTTTGTTTTTCCCTCCCTTACAGACAACTCGCCCAGTTTATTGTTGTTATTTAGAGAAAAGACAGAGTTTGTCTTCTTGAAAGGAAAGCGTACATTGCCTGGAAAACTACTCTCAGAGCTGAAATTTTGTTTTAATATGTGACAGCTAGAATTCTAAAATCAAAAAAATAACAAAATCCTGAGATATGTTTTAAAAGCCCTTGACAGTATGAAATGTTTCTCTAAAGATTTCATTTTTCTCCTGATTTTATTCACAATGTTGTTAAAATTTTCTTCAGAAGCATCAGTGTTGAATGAGCCTAGTTCTGTATATATTTCTGCTTTCTTGATCTTTAACAAGTCTGTCCTTAATTTTTTGTCTTTTCTTTCCTCTTACCCAGGAAAGTCTCATATAACAACATAGTAATTAAAAGTCTTTCTTAAGGAACATTTCAACTGCTCTATAGCACTATTGTTTTTCATTTCAGTACAACCTGGCTTTTGCAGTGTCATAACCTTAAAGCTGTCTCTCCACATCTTCACTGCTCACCCTTAAAACTGTGGGTGACAACTAAGTGACAGGCCTCCCTAATGCTGTATTTCATCTCCAAAATTAAATACTGCTGCCATCGCCATTCACTGCTGTCCAGAACACCTTAACCCCCAAAGTAGTCATTACCTAAGGTACTGGCTGATATCTGAAGGTGATTTTATGAGAGTTAATTAATTTATCATGTAGGTAAGCTTTACTATCTAGAGGTCCGTAACAGAAAAGCAATGGATTATATATGCAAGAAAAACATGTTATATAACAAACCAAAGTGGATAAAGAACCATTTTAAACTATTTATTCCAATTTAGAGAATCATTTTAAGGTTTGTGACTAATAGTATGATTGAATATGGAATTTTCAAATTTCACAAAGCTGGACTTCTGTCATCAGGGAGACTGTACGATTCTAGTAACTGTGGCATTTATTCTCTGCCCCAGCCCTAGGAAAAACTAACTACATTTTTCGCAGCACTCTTTTTGTACTTTGAGAGACTCTCTTTGTGCATGTTTGATTCGATTTTTAGTAATCAAACTAACCCTCTTAAAAATGTACTTTATTTTGTAAATTGTTAAAAAAAAAAATGTGAATCACAGGGAAGAAAATTTTTGATCACATGTTACACTGTTTCACTTGTCTGTTTACTTTGTGTATGTTTTAGTTCTGAACAATTATAATTGGAAAACATTAATGTATCTTTTATAACAATTTATATGTCTTTTTTGTTCTTAGATTAGAACTGAAAACTGACCATGATTTGAATGATTTGGTTTGCATTGAAAATTAAACATAAGAAAGAAACTAAGCATAAATATGGCAGATGAAAACATATTTTTTAAAGTAAATATAATAAAATATCTTGGGAAATAATGACTAACATTACAGTAATAAGCTTTATCTTTGAACAACTGATCGTGTTGCTATGTTTAAGGATGTGACTGTTTTAGTACATTTTAATTACTTCCTTTTAGGTGAGTTTAATCATATGAAGTGATAGGCTTTTGGTTAATACTATTAGAGTTCTCAAATAAGACTTTTTAAAATTGAATATAGAGCATTTTTCTTTTGGTCATTGAAGCGAGGGTTAGTAGTCTGTGTGGTTTATCTTGTCAGTTTGACTAGTAGAAGCAGGTCATTGTGGAGGAACCTAACAGACGACCACCTCCTGTCCCACAGTGGACCATGCTGAAACCGTTCAGTTAACCAAGAAATTACCTTATTTTTTTCTCCTTTTTATTTGCATAATCTTAGAAAAGGGACAAAGGCAATTTTGTGGGTTTTTCTAACAAGGCTCTTTTACGTAGTTTGCTTCTGCGCCCCTCCCCGCCCGGTGAATAGTATTACCTAATTTTAGCTGAAATTATGAAAGTATTCCTGGTTTCATTTGACCTGGGAGACATTAAAATATTATTAAGTAAGAGGGCCCAAGCTCATAATGTTTTCCATGCCACCTTCAGCTGAGCTGTTTGTTACTTGCATCTCAATTGGGAATTTCAAAGTATCATTTTTGGTAGTGCTGAATTTGGCAAGGGACATACAGAACTTCAGTGGAGTGGGCTGTGAAATGGCATCATTTAAATTAAAAAATAAATTGTACCATGTGAAAGTAATGGAAGCTAAAGTTAGGCTGCAGCAGCAAAATGCACGTTCCCGCACACATGGAGTGCCTGTCAGAGAGTATAAAACTGCGGCCGCTTTCTCCCTTCGGAGGGAGGAGGCATCACAATAGCATCCCAGGTACTGGTACTGTCATCCTGGCAACGGTGCCAAGATCAGAGTCAGCCCCACAAGCCCCACACTGATAAAAGCCTTGTACACACAAACAGGTAGGCAGGAACCATGTGTGTAGCTAACGATTTTCCTTCAATGAAAGTGAAACACTAAGCCTCTGTCTTTCAGAGAATAGTCGGCGTTCTCCCTGCACCTTTTGTTTCTACTTACTTCCTCTTATTTCGTTTCTCCAGTTCTTATGACCTCTCAAACTCCTCTCCTTTTTATTGTCTTTTACACAAGAACAAAGAAAAGTGCTGTAAACTCACACCTTCAAAACCAAGGATCAAAGAGAAAATTACTTCACAGGTAAAATAAGCATCAAACACAACAGCAGAACCCAGGACACTCCTCTGAGCCTTCAGTAGGCAGGATCCTGTGCAAAGTGTGAACTGCCAATCACCATTTTAAAGAAGGCATCTTTCTCTTACGGTGGCTAGGATTCTGTTCCGCTTGCTTCTCCTTTTAGCTTATATTGCTTTAACTACTCAGAAAAGCAAATTCTTTTCATCATCCTTTGTCCAGTGATTGTCTTTAATGGGAGCCTTTGCTTAGTAGCTGCTTTTTTCACTTTACGTGCTGTGGGAGTATCGTATCTTACTGTTATTTCTTAGAACCTGCTGCTCGTTAATACAAGTTGTCCACTGACATTCACCTGCACTTAGTCTTCATTACTTAGACTGGTCAGTTTATTTGTAAAACAACATGTTCCAGATTGCTAGTTTTTAGCTGACTTTTCCCCTCATCTCTTCCGTGAGGCTCTATGTAAAAGACAGTAAGTGTCCATAGACTTCACCTTTGCAGTTTCAATTCTGTGTAAATCATTAGTCTAGTTCTGAATTCTAATGTAGTAAATGCTGAATCCCGAACACTAGCAAGTTAATTTATCATTTTTACATGTCATTCTGAAATATTTTTATCTGTATTGAAAATTATATTTCTTAAAAAAGTAATTCTCTCTCATCACATCCTTATGACATCAATCCTAAGGAAAAGATCAAGTTTATCTTTTGGGAGAGAGAGAGGACAAATATTTAGAAAATATGCTGGGAGTTTAAAATAAACATAAACTTTTATAAGAATGCTATGTAAAAATACAGATCACTAATTAGAAATCAGAGAAAACAACAGTTAGAGTGTCTGGCCTTAAAATAAGATTTCAAATTAGAGTTAATGTATTCCAAAAATTAAAGTCAGAAATAAGAAATACTGCAACTTTTAAGGTGTTTTATGTAAAGGTTTCATTTCAGCATGCAAATTAGACAGCACACTAGGGTATAAAAAGAAAGGACAATCTAAAGCTTGGGAGGCAAACTGGAAAAATCAAGGAAGTCTACAGTCAGCCATGGTGTCCACATGGAGAACAGATGGAAAAGAACTCGAGGAAAACTGGAAATGGAATTGTGTGGCTAATAGGGCAGGAAGATGTGAGATAGCACAGAAGAAACCATTTATGATATTTTCAATAGGTACGTTTCTCTCTGATAAACACACATTTGAAATAAATATTTATAATGAATCGTTGGAAATTTGTAAAAAATGCAAGGATACTAAGAGCAAATAAAAAGCCCTTCGAACTAGGAGCTAGTAGGTCTGGAACCCAGGCTTTCTGCTCATGGTCAGGATTCAAGGGAATCACTTAACCTCACTATACTTCAGTTTCCTTGAATGCAAAATGAAAGAACCAACTTTATATTAACAGATAAGCTTGCTGGTTCTCCCTGCTGTAATACGCAATAATTCTGTAAAATCACAAATAGATCACAACCCTAATCTCCTCATAATCTATTTCATAGTTTTTATTTGTTCAGATCTTTGAGATTATGAGGAAAGTAAAATCCCTTTTTCTAAAATATCAGTACTTTTCTGAAAGTTTGCATACACTTTTGAGGGAATTAGAGGGAGGGTTTCTGAATTCCCAGGTTAAGAAAACCCGACGTCAACAAGTAAAGAACAAAACCTGACTCCTTAACAGTTATTTTTTATAGAGATTGGGAGTGCTTCTGTGGATAAGCAGTGGTATTCCCTGCTGCTGAAAAGATGGCATGACTTTGCTGAGGTGCCACAGCCTCCAGACCGCTCTGAAATAGGAAGGTCAGCACAAGGGCAGGCACTCTCAGACCACAGCCCAAACCCACAGTCTGTTTGACATGATCCAGTCCCTCTTGGACTCAATTCAGAGAAAAAAACTGAAAGGTTCTTTTTAGCCCCCCTTTGGCTATGGTTAGGCTGATGACTCCAAATGACCATCCTGGCTAATATTGCCTTCCTAGTAGCAGTAGAAGAGTGTTTGAGGCCAAATGGGAAATGGGTGGTGGAAGCACTGAATGGCCACGAGACATCCGTCGAGCGCCAGCTGCATACAGCAGGCAGCAGGACGGTGCTGCATAGTCCTCCTCAGAAGCCGGTGGTGCCCAAGAAGGACTGACAGACAATCTTGGAAATGTCTAGCTCCTGGCTTCCAAAGCTGCCTGCTGCCGATCCAAAGATATGTGTCTGCAAGAAAATGATTTCACTGAAACTTTCTTGATTCCTCCCTACCACCCTGAATGCTTATGTATTTTAAAATAGTAAGCAATTAGGTAATTAACAAGATGGAAAAATCAGTGCAGTCTTAGTAGGTCCTCAATGAATTGTGGCTCTTGTTTTCATTATTTCTGCTGCTTACATAGAGGTCAGTGCCCTTTAAACAATAGTACAGACCTTATTTAGAAGTCTCATTTATCAAATCATGAAAACTTATAAGCAGAGCTGATGGTAGAAGGAAAGTGCGGTTTTGATGCTGAATTCCTCTTAGCCAAGGAGGGAGAAAGTTTTGGGTCACTTGATAAAATTCTTCTGCCATTACAGATACCTAAAAATCTTGTTTGCTTTCATCTTCAACAAAATCATTGTGATAACACTGCCACTTTTGTAAATAAAAGCTTCTA
Source organism: Cacajao melanocephalus (assembly GCA_963573385.1). Taxonomy (NCBI): domain Eukaryota; kingdom Metazoa; phylum Chordata; class Mammalia; order Primates; family Pitheciidae; genus Cacajao; species Cacajao melanocephalus. The sequence goes on from CAUYLG010076877.1 coordinate 25,154, forward strand.
TAGGGCATTTACTGCCTCTCTGTTTTGCTGTGTGTTAAGAAGCTTTGGAATTAAGTTCTCTCTAAACCCAGGGAGGTCTCCCATTTTCTTGCTAATGGGAATACTCCCAGTGCACAAACTTCAGGCTCTCTTACCTGATTCCCTAGGGTTTTCATGCTTTTAACAGGATATGGTTTTTAATGAGGCTTCTAGAAGCTTTAGAAACTTCTTTAATGATTTTGTTTTGACCTTTTGCTACTGCTTTTACTGGGACTGAATTGATTGTCTCAACTGAAAATTTGCTGCCATGATTCGGATTTTAATGTTTTCACATGCAACTTTTTTTTCCTTTTTCTTGATTCTGGAGTGGACACATATTAAATATTACAATGGAGAATAAGAGCCTTAGTTCCCTTCATGTGGTAGCAGGACAGTACACAAGAGTCTAAATAACTCCTCTGTTAAGACCATTGCTACTGTGATACCCCCAGTGTCTCCAAATGTTCAAATTTACTGAACTTTACTTTTTTCTCTGTGATAGAGACATTTTCAATAGACATAAGCAGGACATGTTCATTGCACCAATTACTTGTAAACAATGGAAATCCCCACAAGGCAATGAGACGTGAAGGCAGGAGTGACAAAGGTGTGCCCTTGGTGTGCCCTTCACTTTCTCTCCTCCCTGTTCTTGGTTTCTGGCTCATTTAGTCAACATCATCCCTCTGTTGATTTGCCTAAACTGTTTTGCACAGGGATCTTGTAGAAAATTGGCAAACTCCAGAACGCAATGTGGTGTCATATGCAGCATAAGTTCTCAGTGCGTTCACTGTTGATACTTCTGCCTTTCATGGCCTCATCTTCTCCTTAATTGCATGCCCTTGATTCACTGCTTTGCTGTTTCTTCCTTGATCATCATCATAGTTTCCCTAGCTTACTTAACTGCGAGAAAATAACCTTAAACATGGCATTTTTATTTGAAAATTACTTTATTTCCTCTTTTGTTGAGCTTCATATTTGCAGATTTATTCTGTCTTTAGTATTGACTGTCTTTAGTTTACATGTAGGTTTTAATCTAAATCATTAACTTTGATTCATTTTCATAGTCTGTATATTTTCTTTATGGAGATTAATTTTTAGAAATAAGTTACTTTCTAAATGAAAAGTAAAATTAGATAATTTCTAAGATTATCATTTTTTGAATATTTAACTGATACACCAAAGATAATTAGAGAATAAGACAACCATACAGAACAGGAACTGACCAAAGAAACCAGTAATTCTAGGAAACTTCTCATCATATTTCATAGAGCAGATGAAATCGTACTAAGTTAGAAATTAGAAAATATAAACCAAATAATGATCCCTGGCACAGCACAGCTCTGTGAAGTGTTCTAGAATAACCACAAAGGTGTTGTAAGGAGCTTTGTCAGGTTCTGTCATTCAAAAGTAAGATCCTGCCCCTTATTACTAATGAGGCCTCAACAGTTATTGATCAGGAGCCTGGAAGGCAAGGAGAAGAAAATACTTGATCGTTGCAGAGCAGCAACTAACTTGTTAAAAATAAAAGGACTAGATAGCAGTGAATTTCCTAACACTTATGATACTCTCTGTGAACCTTTGGTAGCTAATGAGTATCTCACAGTGGCCTGTGCCAGGCACTGTGCTCTGTGCCGTCCTTGATATTACCCCTTTAATCCCAACCACTGCCCCTGGTACTGTGCTGTGGTGCTCACGGAGAAGCATGCAGGCACAGGGGGTTTAGGAGCTGGCCCAGGTTACACGCCTGTTTGCTACCAAATACTTGTCGAGTGCTTTCTGGGTAGTAGCCACTGTTCTAGACCCTGGAGACAGAGACTTACCCTCAGGGGGAGATAGATGATAGGCAAATAAACTAATAAATGTACATGGTAATGCCATATTGGGAAAAGAGGCAGAAGGAGGAAGACAACCAGAGAGAGCGGGAGCAGGGAGGAGCTGGACAACTGTGCATACAAGGTTAGGGAAAACCTCTCTTATGAACATGACTTTAAAAAAACAGTGTTATTGTAGTATGATTAACATAAAATAAATTACACATATTTAAAGTGTACAGTATGATCTGTTTTAATAGAAGTATAAGCCCTTGAAACCATGGCCACAGTTAAAATAATGAGCACATCCCATTTCTCCCAGAAGTTGTAAGGAAACAGCAGAAATCTGAACGAAGGGAAGGCCAGGGGTGTGAAAATGTGTCGGGAAGAGCACTGCCTGGAATGGCCTATGGAACACGGGGCAGACACGGACTTGGCAGAGGTGAGGGCTCCTAGCTGGCTGCAGGAGATGAAGCAGTGTGAGTGTAATGGAATATGGCCGGGCGGGCTTGAGTGAAGAGAGAAGTGAGGGAGACCAGACAGGGCATGTGGAGATGTTTCCTCCAACTGGCGGAAAGCCACAGAATGACTGAGCAAGAGAAGAGCCTACATTGATTTGTTTTTTGCAAAAAGTCACTCTTGCTTCTGGATGGAGAAGGGACTGCATGGGAATGAGAAGGTCTTGACAAGAGATAGTGATCACTTGGATGAGGCAGTGGAGGCAATGAAAAGTGGCTGCATTCGGACGTCGTTGTCAAGGGGACTTGCCGTGAGAGCTGGGGTCCGTCCCAGGCTGGCTGACTCCTCAGCCCGTGTTCTCGTCGGCTTGCCACGCTGCCTTCTGTGGTGGACACAGACCATCAGTGCTCCAGGACAAGCAACCGCAGCCTTAATGTGTAGATTTTGGTGTCTGTTTTTTCTACCTTAATTTGGTGGCATTGTACATCTGCCATGTGTGTCTGCTTATGTTGTATCATGGCCATCTTTTCTGTGTAGACATCCTCAGTCTCCTTCACTTGAATTTTTTTGAGCTTCCAGAGTGCTTATTTCCCTTGGATTACATTTTGTTCCTGATAGGACAGTCTCCAACCACATACAGCTTCCTTGAGACGAAGTTCCCCACCTGCATGTCCTGCCGCAGACTCCCTAACACTTGGCTTGTATATAGAAATATAGAGGATTTGTATCATTTCTGACAATATGACCACAGCGTATACCAGTACCTCTTACAAGCTGGCTGCAGGCAGCCCTTACTCTGAGGTCATGTAGACTGGAAGTTTGTTTTGATTGGCTCTACCACACCAGCAGGAATCTGGTCCATTTCAGGGCAGTGTGGCTGGGCTGCTTTATTCTGGGGGAAAAGTTGAGACCCTAATGGGAGGTGAGAAAAAACAAAAGATAGGCTCAGAGTAAGGAGGAATGGTGAGAGTGTGTGTTCTGTGTGTGTGTGCGCGCACATGTGTGTGTACACATAGACACACACTTATGCACTTTAACATACCCACATAAATGTATTTTATACATATTTTAGTCATTATGATACCTCAATTGACTTAATTTCTGTTGACTTTTCCAATATTAACATGTTCAATATTTTATAACAAAATGTAATGTTTTCTAAAGGGAAAGAGGCCAATCTCAATATTTAATGCCAATTAGAAAAGCATTTTTTGATCAGTTGGCGCACTTAAAATAATTTTAAAAACCAACTTACCCAGAAACAGTTATTTGGGAGAAACAGACAAAATGTTACTTCTGAGTAATTATTTTCAAAATAGATACTTTATTACTTTGATCTGTTTGTATACTATTGTTAATATTTATCTTTAATCTCTATCATAAATAGCTATATGATTAAATAGCTATGTAAGTATGTCAGTGCAGATATTAAGCTTGTCTCCTTCCACTTAAGATATAAAATAAAGAATGTTGGGCAAAGGAGAAAATACTACGAAAGGTTTCATTGTTGTTTATTTTAAAAATCAACCCTTTCAGAAATACTGGCATTATAACATGCAATAATTATTAGTATTTTAGTTAATGAAACTAGTCTTAAAATGTTTTTCAAATCTTATGTAACCTAATTTTATCATTTGTTAATTTTATTGTGACTTAGCAGTGAAGTTATGCTAGATTAGATGTCAATGCTTTTGTATAACCCACATCTTTTTATATTTCGGTTTGAGGTTGTGAGTGTGTGATACCACTATACACTGGGGAAGGGATAGTCCTAAACTATTGTCCAATTTAATGTCTAACCTTAGCCCATTCTAGCCACCAGTGCATTTCATCAATACCATCATTGCTGTTCTTCTAGAGTGACCATTCTAGTCCAAATAAATGAGATTATTGGTAGGGAAAATAAGGCCAGGTATCACTGGATAGATCCACTTTAAATGGAGCCCCAAGTGTTGTAATTCAGTTTAATCCTAAAGGTGTTGTTGTATGTCACAAGCCAGTCGTGCAGTCTACAGATGCTGTTGACACAGTGATACCGGAGAAGTGATAGTAGTCCAGAGGTAAGCGCTTAGGTGTGGATCTCATGAAGTCAATGTTAGGGGGGAAGGGAAGGAGTGAGTGAGTCCAGTTAGGGGTTTGGAACTCTGAGGGTAATGCTGAGGGGCCATTTAGGGTCATGTAGAGATGAGATGGGCTGGGCTACAGAAGTTGTGGGACTGCAAGTCCAGAGGAACTGGAGATAACTAAAGGAGAGTTTAGGCATGTCTGGGGGAGCCACTGGGTCAGGGATCTAGTATATTTGGAGAGAGTAGTTTAATTCCGGGCATGGGGTACATTTGGTGACAGTACAGAAGAGACCTGGGAAATCAGAGAGTTCAGCCTAGACTTGGTAGGGGACATAGCTGAAGTGAAAGGAAAAGTTTTAGACCCTGGAGTCAGAGTTGAAGGATGAACCAGTAGCCAACAGGGAGATGAGTCAGGAAAACAGCTGATACCTAGAACTGGGGCTGGGCTAGCCTTGGATGTAGGTTAATCAGTTTCCTATCCTTGGCACGGTCAGTACTTCAGTATTTCTTTACTCCAAAGAAAGTGTTATTCTTTACAAGAGCTACATTGTGGTATACTGGGAAAGGAGAAATCAAAGGTTAAGTCCTGTTGGCAAAACTTTCAATGAACTAATGTCCCAAATACCCCAAGTAACCCTGTTTTCCTAGGTGGTAATAAGAAGGTACCCCAAGTCACATCAAGTCGGGACCTGACCAGCAGCAGATTTCTGGATCTGTGTATTCTCAACACATCTTCTGTTGCTTGTGAGGTCAGGGAAAGGACTTTGTGAGACTCATGGTCCTGTGGTAGAGTTGTGTGGCTGCCTCTCGAGGCCAGCGAGCCTCTCTCCCCACACACATGGTGCACGTGTTCCTATCTGTCCGTGCTTGCAGAGTCCACAGGAGACCATCAGTGGCAAGGCCATGCTTTTTTGTACATCACACTATTCCTACTTCAGAACACTCTAATTTGAGGAAGTTCATCTACAGGTTGAGCCAAAATGTCCTTCCTTGTAACTTGCCGTGTTCCTGGTTCTTTTTTTTGAAGTTCCACATTAGAAGTCAAATTCCTGTTTTAAAGTATCCACCACTTTCAGTTCATCTTGAAAAGTTGCTTCTTTCCTAAACTTAAGGGCAAAAGTGAATCCCAGCATCCAGTTCAATCCAATTTTAGAGGCTCATTGTTGATCAAATTGAATAACTTTCTGGTGTCTTCCTGTCTGTGTCACAGCCCCACTTCCTCATCACATCCAGTTTGCCATCCTGCTTGGATTCCTCCCGGCACCCACCAGCCTGTCCTTGCTGGCCTCAGTGTATCCCACCTGTGCCAACAACAGACTCTTCTCTTGATGTCCTCCATTCCAAGGGGATAATAAGGGTTTTGGCAGCCATCCTGTTTTATTGGTTTATATGGAACTTCGTAAGCTAAAGTCTCTTTATCCTTCTTCCCCATACTGTACTCATTTTGTTTTTTAAAAAAAAAATCAGACTGCAGTTGTCTCTCTCACATTTCACGAGCTACTTTGTCATTTTTCCATTCTAGTGTATATGCAATGTGTCCTATCATAATATGTGCAGCCAGCATTATGTTGCTGCTGATGTTGAGATGAAGGCTAATAGGGCATGTTGTTGTGATGTGATTAAGGGAGAGTGGTGAGTTTAGTCTGGGTTGGCTGAATGAAGGAGAGGCGTGTTGAGCAGTGATTGGAAGGCAGAGGGGAGTATGTCTGGGAGAAGGACGGGCTCGTGGGATGAAAGTGGTGTCTTGCCCAGGGCCTCTGTGGCTGGATGGCGTGATCTCATCTCTCTTCTCAGCATTGGTCTTCAGGTTGCAGTTCTTGAAACGTGATTTTATCAATAGCCAGCGAGAGTCTGACCAAGTTATAATCACTCAATTTTGTGAGATAATTATATAAATCATAATGTTTTCCTTTTAAATTGAGAAATATTGTCAAGCAGACTGGAATACTCATGTCAGCAGTCAACACATTTTCTTGTAGAAAAGCTACTTGTGAAGCCAAGTTATAATCAGAATGTTGCTCTACTGTGTTTAAAGCCAGAAGAGAGTAAGCGAGTTGAACGTAAGAGAAAGTCTTGCCTCTGATAGCCTGGGCCATAACCTACAGCTTAGGCCCCACCCAGTGGCCTGGGACCGTGGACGTGGGTCTCCAGGATGCCTCCTACCCTGAGTGTAACTGAAGGTTGTCTTTTCTGTTGCCCCATGAGGTTGTCTTTCTTTGCTTTCCTCCTCCTAAAGTTGCGGCATTTCTATCGTGGGGTCCACCGGCACAGTCAGCCTCTGCCCCTCAGCCAACATGAGTCGGTCCTATTGCCCTTTCCATAGGCAGACGCTTGACTCACGGCCAGCTTATTTGGGAGGTGTTGCATTTTTAATTACATTAACTTACAGGTTTTTTTTGTTTTTTTTTTTTAATAATTCACCATCTTCTCTCTGTTACCTTCCTAATGGAGCATTCTAGATGAGGGATTGAATTTTGAAATTGTTCTGAGGAATAAACAGGAGAGGGTTACAATCTGTTATTCTTAATAGAGATTAGAAACTTGAAAATGTCAGTTTGTATAAACGTAAAGATATTTATGTAGTAAGTATCTAATTAGTGAATTCCCTAGATGTCAGCATTGACAGTTCGTATTTTATTCACTGAATAATTTCAAGGTGGGTTCTATTATGAGAGGAAGGAAGGTAGACAGTGTCATAATGGGAAGCTCTTTACAGACTGGGCGGGGATTTTAAAACTCTCTGAGCCTGTTTCCCTTACAAAGTGTTATTGTACAGATCTTCAGGATGTAATGAGGTCACGTTTGTAAAGCTCCACCTCTGGCACATGCTGGGTACTCAGCAAGAGGCAGCCCTCCAGGGTAAGAGTACTCCTGGGGGAACATGGTGATTTGTGGTTTTATATAAAGAGTTTAGAGTGCCCTTCCCACCTCTGCTTCCTTGTCACCTGGCAGAGGGACACATGTTTTAAGATGAGCTGAAGCCATTACCTGTTTTTTGAAGCATTCTAGGAACTGCTCAGATAATATTTGTGAGCTCCTCCCTTGTTTGCAGAACCATAACCCAGGTCTCACTTACACTGTGAAGTGGTCTATAAACGTCCGTCTTCACCTACTAGACTCTGGACGTCTTTGAGTACTCACTCCTTCATTCTTTCATTATATCAAGGTCCTTATTATAGATGAGGCTGATATAAGTGCCTGTGATACAACAGTGGAAAAGATCAGCAAAGGGGAACACTGTCATCGTTGTCGTCATGGATTGAATGTGCATTAGGAATGTCAGAGAACGCAAATAAATGAATAAGAAGGTTGTTTAAGATGAAAGGGAAGTGTTCTAAAGGTGAGAAAGTGAGATTTGAGTCTTAGAGTTGCAGGGAGGTTATTTTGAGTTGCTTCCCCACAGTGGACCTCTGGAGGAGGAAGCACCTGAGGAGCGCCAGCCCCACCGTGCACACACCTGAGCTGCGCTGGGTTTGATGAGGAGCTGCCCCTGACCATGCACACACCTGAAGACCACCCCCCCACACCCCCTTCACCACCACCACCCCCAACCCCCGCCCACCATGCACTCACCTGAGCTGCGTTGGGTTTGATGAGGAGCCACCATGCACACACATCTGAGACACAGGCTATCCAGGCAGAGGGTGAGTAAGCCAGGGCTCTCAGACATGAGCAAGCTTTGCTTGTCTAAGCCCTCACTGGTGGTGTCGTATAAACATTGGCATAAAGGGACTGAGTGAATAGAATCATAGCTAGCAAGAAGTGTTCTGCACTTACTTTGGCATGTGACAGGAGGGTCTGAAATCAAAGATTGTAGCAAAGGTCTTGGTTCCTCATCGTTTTCAGTGAGGAAGAGTCACTTGGCATGTGACTTCTAGGAGGAAGGGGACACCCATGTGCACACAATACCTCATTCAATAATTGCAGGGTTGACAGGATTTGAATAGAGAGGTAGATATTCAAGTGGAAATTATTAGACATTTTGATGATGCCTTTAATAACTTTGCTTCTTCCTCAATGCCAAGTTTATTTTGTTCTTCATTACCTTTTACTTAGTGAACATTTTCTGAGACCAAGACTTGAGAATGTTTGTATATAACCTACTTTTTGTAAAGTCTAGTTTTTCTTCTTTTCTATGTAACCTCAAAGAGATTCTTAAGACACAGTGTTTAACACTATAGAATAATATTTGTATTTCATACCTTGTCCCCCATGTAGATTTTCCATTTCAAAAGAGTTGTTCAAGATTAAGATCACAACACTTTTCACAGATGTAGGTGCTAAATTTTGAATTTAAATTAGATCATCACCATCAGTATTGTCATGACAATCATTGTTTAAGGGGCAGCAGGATAAAAACTTCCTTTCTACTGGGAAGTACTGGTTTGAATTTGGACTCCTGGCTTCTAAGTCTCCTTTTAGTCCTCCTGATTCTAACATCAACCCTTCTACTTCTGGGACACTTCCACCATTTTAACTTGCATGCATCCATCATGCCACTGAACTTGGATGCGTCCATCATGCCACTGAACTTGGATGTGTCCATCATGCCACTGAACTTGGATGTGTCCATCATTCTGAGTTTATTCTTTGTGGCATCATTTTATTCTCTTGAGATTGTGTTTCTATGTATATTGGAATTTTTTTTCTGTGTCCACTTGGAGAAAACTTGCCAATTTTGACATCTCTAAACGGAATATACTTGGGAACTTGAGAATGCCTTCATTATCCTTCCAGGCCAGGTCTTCCCAGCAGAGCGGTACTGCAATTAGCTTGATTTCAGCACAGTTTGTAATTCCTGGGTTTAAACACAAATCTGATAAATTATGTCACATGATACATGAAGTGAAACTTAGAGAAGGTGAAATTTTTAGGACTTGAGCCTTCTCCAAAAGTGAGAAATGATCAAAATCACAGACATGGTAACACTGAAGACGGCATAATGACCCTAAATTGTCATCGTAAGTTGTTGGAATGAGCAGACATTCCTGTGGGAGTTGCATCCAACAATGTGGCTTCTTTATGCCAACTTCAGGGCCTATAAGCTTAGTGTGCATTTATCTGACACAGCCAACCAATTACTAATATCACAGGTGCTTGCACTCTATATTCTAGTGGCTTTATTGTTCTCCGTTTTTGTATAATTGAAGATCAGTGGTTTTCTCTGAAGTTTGAAATCCTAACGTAAGTACTGTGTTCAGTTAGGTAAAAGTGCCTCTTTTTGGCATTTTCAGGATGATTGTGAAATGAAATGAGCTGACAAATGTGGAGGCCTGGGTAGAGGGTTAGGGGAAGGTCCTGAGTGAGTTTCCTGTCTTATGTCTTCTCTAGTTTATAGCCTCTTTTTGTAGACAGGAGTCTTCTAAATGCTTTCCATTTATTAACTTTTTAAATTTACATTCATTATACTCCTTTATTTCTCACAATAAGTCTTTGTTAAAGGTACTGCCACTATCTCCGTATTCCATATGAAGAAACGAAGTCATTGAGGTTTGAGATCAGTTGTCCAAGATCGCGGTTACTAAGCAGAGCATCTAGGCCCCCAGCCATCTTAGCTGTTGTGCTCTAAGAAAGAAGTGGTACATGCCACAACACAAGTGTGTAAAGCAGCCATGCGCAGTGGCTCACACCTGTAATCCTGGCCCTTTGGGAGGGATCGCTTGAGCCTAGGAGTTTGAGACCAGCGTGGGCAACATGATGAAACCCCATCTCTACAAAAAATACAAAAAAATTAGCTGGGCATGGTGACACATGCCTACAGTCCCAGCTACTCGGGTGGCTGAGGTGAGAGGATCACTTGAGCCCAGGAGATGGAGGCTGCAGTGAGCCAAGATCAAGCCACTGCATTCCAGCCCGGTGACAGTGAGATTCTGTAGCAATTAAAGAAAAAAAAAGTTTGTAAAGGGCCCAGATAATTGCAGTAAAATGAGGTTTCTGTGGTTTTTAGGTGGGTTGAGAAATGTATTTACCAATCTTGGAAATCAGAATATCCACCCACCCACTCTTCTGCGCTCTCTTCCCAAGTCTTTAATACTTTAGGTCAGATCCTAACTTGTACTATGAGTCTCTCTGTCTGTGACGTTTAAGGAATAGCAGCAGTTGACTTTGGCCATGTGAAAGGTAACATAGAAAAATACTTTCATTAGCTTATGTATTTAATCAAAACTAGTTTTCATGGAAGCTTAGCCATTTCCTTTAGCCATTTCCTTTGTTTTCATTGTTCATTTAATAAAGACTTTAGTAATGATGCTTCTTTTTATTTTTTTTATTCCTTGCTTTTTACATGGTGTCAGTGGTGTGTTTGCTCATCACTATCTGTATCCTATACATCAGGGACATTTCATGTCATTGAAATGGAAGCACTACAGAAACTCTGTTGAGAATTTCCTAATGTATGGAAAATTCCCTTTAGTGGTTTTGCTATATTTATTTAGGGACAAAATGATTTCCTCAAATACCCCAAACTGTTAAGTGTCTTTGCAACAGCCCATAACATACAGCATGCCACAGTGTCATTAAGCACACTCTCTCATCTCTAACATCTGTCAGATACATTCTGTAAATTCCATGGCATGGCCCCTTTTTCTCCAGCACGGAGGACCCAGGGGCTAGAGCAGCATCTGGCCCACAGTGGACATTTCTTAGATGTCTCTGTGGGAATGGATAGGTCCAGGCGCTTTGTGAACTGATCCTGCCACTCCTGGGCTCATTCCTTTCTGCACCCCGCACCTCAGCCCTCTTGAACTAGTGGTATGCACCAAGTATTGCCATGCCCACTCCTTCACATTTCTCTCCTAAGCCCCTGGCCTTTGCACACACAGCACACTCTTCCCTCCCGTGGTGCTGGGGAGCTGAGCCGTCCTGATTTCAAGAGTCAATTCTGAAACCCTTCTGAGTGGACACATTGCCCTAACTACCTCCTTTCAGCACTTACATGCTCTGTTGAAATCACCTGTTCAGCTGTCCATCTCTCCTGCTGTAAACTTTGAAGGCCTGCAACTCGGCTGAGGGTTTCTGATGAAAGAATGAATGAATGAATGCTAGCAGTGTCTGTGTTTCTGGCTAGAAATCTTATTCACCTGAACAACAGATGCCTATTCTCACACACAAAGAGAGCATCCTGCTCTGACAGTCAATGCACAGTCTGCATCCCACGTGGGCCCTTCTTCCAGCAGCCATGTAGAATCACTGGAGCCTCCACAGTTTCTTCCCAGTTTCTTTATAAAATTCAGCCACACTTTCTTTAGCTCTAATTTGTCTGTCATTTCTGTTGAGTAGCCTCCATTCCTTTTCTCTTTTTTTGTCATGAATGGAACATTTCTAAGTCCTGCAACAAACCTTTGGGTTATGCATTGTTTTAAATATCCAGTTTACTAAGACAAAATCCTGAACTAGATAGTGATTTAGTTTACAAAACCTTGATCACTTTCCAACATCTTAGAATGCTAACCTAAAAAAATTAAGTAGTTAATTTCACTCCAAACCTGACTTTTCACATTCTATGTAATATGGCTAACAGTGAAAGCCAATGGAGTATGGTCCCGTGTAATAATTCATTGATAACTTTGGAAACAATTACTTATTTAAGAATCCTCTTAAAACTGTACCCATTTGGTAGAGTTCTCTGGACCTGCAGGTTATCAGGTAGTGATATTTTCAAACCATCATGTTAGTAATCCTTATACCCTTGTTATCTTTCTTGGTCAAACCCTGATATATTGTTAAGAAACCCTGATATATATTAAGAACTGCTCAATTTTTTTTAAATCCGTGTTTTACATGTTACAAAACATTTTAAAGTACTCTCACTTTTTTGCATTCTGGTGGACCCAAATTTTATAACAAAATCTCTTCATTTATGTAGGAATCTTAGAATTTGTTAAGAGGAAATATTCATTGAAAGCAAATTATTGTACATTTTATGGGTTTTTACATTCAGCTTTTTAAACAATAACACTATCATAAAATAATATCTATGTTATTTAATACTAAAATTTCAGATGACTTATATTTTAATGGCTTTAGAATAATTCCTTTTTGCCATACTTTGCAGATTTTTTACAAGAATTTAATAGATGAAAGAAGTGTTGGAAAAATTCTCCCATCTTTTCATGGGAAATTCTGTGCCTGTAAACATATTAGCAAAGTGTCTATTTCTTAGCTGAATTTGGATTGCTCTTTAGAAAGAGAAGCAGCCGCTGCTGTAGGCCTCATTACAGCTGCCTCTTGACCTTGAGTGAACAGAAATATTTGTGGCGCCCTCTTGGGGAGCAGGAATGTCTTTTCCAGCCCTGGTCAAACTTGTCAGTGCCTGAAATCGCTCTATGGACCGTATCAATCACGTGAAGTTTACTGGGATAGGCATTAAATATGAGACCAGGAGGCAGAGTGGTGATAACAGACTTTCATATGTAGCTCCCACTGTCGTGTACACAGATCCCTGGTCCCCAAATGTTTGGGATGCGGTATTCTAGTGCCTGGCCCTGTACTAAGTGCTGAAGTCACAGTCCTTGTGAGGGATCACGTTATAGGGTAGGTGGCAGTGCACACTTACACCCATATCCACATGCATCTCTTGTGACCTGATCTTTGAGCTTATCTTACATCATCAGCTTTATACCCTCCCAGCTTTCAAACAGGATTTGAGGTGATTGGCAATAAAATCACTAAGAAAATGAATGAAGAAAAGTCTGATGATAGGTTCGAAAGCACATTTTTTGTTTGTAACCTTGAAATTTCTTTTATATAAATACAATCAAAATTTATCCATCTTCCTTTGTCAAGTAAGAAAATACTGCAAATGAACCATCTGAAATGCTTGATTCAACAATCTATCATCTCTTTTTGTTTGTTTGTTTTTGGTTTTGGTTCTTCTGAACCAATATCTTATAACCACACTTTTACATTGTGTTCCTCTTTCTTTTTCATTTCCTGGTTTTAAATATTTCATTGTTGACTTTTATTACATACATTTAATTTCATTTTCATTCTACAAACAAATGCTGAAGGTTAACATTTTCTTGCTTTTTGATCCATAGGATTCATTTTTATATCCACAGTTTATCAAAGTCTTGCACAGAACAAACAGTTCATATCACAAGCACCTGGGGTGGGTGTCTGCTCCCCACCCTCCCTGTAGGTGTCTGCTAAAATTCAGAGCGTATGTAAAGGATCAGAATGGCTTCGTGTATGGCTCGGAAATCTGCATTTTCATGTGTGTCTATATGATTGCCATAGCAATAGAAAGAACCTCTTCATTTTGGGGCTTAGATATATTGCATGTGTAGTCCCATTTTTAAATTTTAATTATTGTGGGTACACAGTAGGTATGTATATTTATGGCATACCTCAGATGTTTAGATACAGGCATGCAGTGTATAATATTCATATCATAGAGAGTGAAGTATGCATTCCATCAAGATTTATCCTTTGTGTTACTAACCATCCAATTATACCCTTATTTTAAAATGTACAGTGAAATTATGCTTGACTATGGTTACCTTGTTGTGCTACCAAATAGTAGGTCTTATTTATTCTTTCTAATTGTACACATTAATCATCTCTACTTTTTCCTCACCTTGCCACTACCCTTCTCAGCTTCTGGTAACCATCCTTCTGTCATCTGTCTCCATGAGTTCAGCTGTTTTGATTTTTAGATCCCACAAATAAATGAGAACATGTGATGTTCGTCTTTCTGTGTCTGGCTCATTTTACTTAACATCATGACCTCCAGTTCCATCCATGTGTTGCAGATAACAGGATATTATTCTTTTTTGTGGCTGTATAGTACTCCATTGTGTATATGTACTGGATTTTCTTCATTCATCTGTCGTCTGTTGATGGACACTTAGGTTGCTTCCAAATCCTGACTCTTGTGAACAGTGTTGCAGAAAACACTGTAGCACAGGTATCTTTTTGATATAGTGATTTCCTTTCTTTTGTGTATATACCCAGCAGTGGAATTGCTGGATTATATAGTAGATCTACTTTTAGTATTCTGAGAAGGCTCCAACCTGTTCTATGTAGTGGTTATACTTACATTCCCACTAACACTGCACAAGGGTTCCCTTTTCTCCACATTTTCTCTGGTATTTGCTATTGCCTTTTGGAGATAAGCCATTTTAACTGGAGTGAGATGACGTAACGTCTCGTCACAGTTTTGATTTGCATTTCTCTGATTGGTGATCAGTGACGTTGAGCACCTTTTCATGTGCTTGTTTGCCATTTATGTGTCTTCTTTTGAGAAATGTCTATTCAAGTCTTTTGCACATTTTGAAATCAGATTATTCGTTTTTTTCCTTAAGAGTTGTTTGAGCTTCTTATATATTCTATTTATTAATCCCTTGTCAGATAGGCAATTTGCAGATATTTTCTCCCATTCTCTGCATTATTGCTTCACTTTGTTGATCATTTTCTTTATTGTGTAGAAGCTTTTTAATTTGACGTGATCACATTTGTCCATTTCTCAAGAAATTTTTGCCCAGACCAGTGCCCTAGAAACTTTCCCCAATGTTTTCTTGTAGTACTTTCATAATTTGAGGCCTCAGGTTTAAGTTTTTAATCCATTTTGATTTGATTTTTGTATATGGTGAGGTATAGGGGTCTCGTTTCATTCTTCTGCATGTGGATATGTAGTTTTCCCAGCACTATTTATTGAAGAGACTGACTTCCACAGTGAATGTTCTTGGCACCTTTATCAAAAATGAGTTCACTGTAGGCATTTGGATTTGTTTCTGAGTTCTCTATTCTGTTCCATTGGTCTATGTGTCTGTTTTTTTGCCAATACCATGCTGTTTTGGTTACTATAGCTCTGTAGTATAATTTGAAGTCAGGTAATGTGATTACTCAAATTTTTGTTTTTTTGCTTATGATAGTTTTGGCTATTCTGGGTCTTTCGTGGTTTCATATAAATTTTAGGATTTTGTATTTCTGTGGAGAATGTCACTGGTATTTTGAATAGAGATTGCATTGAATATGTAGATTACTTTGGGTGGTATGACCATTTTAACAATATTGATTTTTCCAATCCATGAATATAGAATATCTTTTCATTTTTTGATGTCCTCTTCAATTTCTTTCATCAGTGTTTTATAGTTTCCATTATAGAGATCTTTTACTTCAATGGTTAATTCCTAGGTATTTAATTTTATTTGTGGCTGTTGTAATGTGACTACTTTTTAAATTTATTTTTCATGTCCCAAAGTTATAAAGGAAGGAAGAGGCAAGGCACAGTGGCTTATGCCTGTCATCCAAATACTTTCAGAGATCGAGGTAAGAGGATCACTTGAGCCCAGGAGTTTGAGACTAGCCTGGGCAACATAGGGAAACCCCATCTCTACAAAATATTTTAAAAATTATTCAAGCATGTACTTGTCATCCCAGCTACTCCAGAGGCTGAAGTGGGAGAATCACCTGAGCCTGGGAGGTCGAGACTGCAGTGATTGTGCCACTACACTCCATCCTGGGTGACAAAGAGAGACCCTGTCACAAAAAAAGAAAGATGGATTTGTTTTAATCTCTTATGATAACTGCCTTCCATTTTTGAAATTTGAGCAAATGACATTAAAAATTCTAAATGTTGAACATAGATGCAAAAATCTTGAATAAAATAGTAGCAAACCGATTGAAACAGCACGTCAAAAAGCTTATCCATCATGATCAAGTAGGCTTCATCCCAGGGATGCAAGGCTGGTTCAACATACGTAAGTCTATAAACGTAATCTACCACATGAACAGAACCAAAGACAGAAACCACATGATTATCTCAATAGAGGCAGAGAAGGCGTTCGACAAAATTCAACAACACTTTATGCTAAAAACTCTCAATAAACTAGGTATCTATAGAATGTATCTCAATATAATAAAAGCTATTTACAACAAACCCACAGCCAATATCATACTGAATGGGCAAAAACTGGAAGCATTCCCTTCGAAATCTGGCACTAGGCAAGGCTGCCCTCTCTTACCACTCGTATTCAATATAATATTGGACGTTCTAGCCAGAGCAATAAGTCAAGAAAAAGAAATAAAGGGTATTCAGTTAGGAAAGGAGGAAGTCAAATTGTCTCTATTTGCAGACAACATTATTGTATATTTAGAAGACCCCATCATCTCAGCCCAAAATCTCCTTAAACTGATAAGCAACTTCAGCAAAGTCTCAGGATACAAAATCAATGTGCAGAAATCACAAGCATTCCTATACACCAATAACAGACTAAAAGAGAACCAAATCAAGAGCAAACTCCCATTCACAATTGCTAAAAAGAGAATAAAATACCTAGGAATACAACTAACAAAGAACACAAAGGACCTCTTCAAGGAGAACTACAAACCACCACTCAAGGAAATAAGAGAGGACACAAACAGATGGAAAAACATTCCATGCTCATGGTTAGGAAGAATCAATATTGTGAAAATGGCCATACTGCCCAAAGTAATTTACAGAGACTCAACGCTATCCCCATCAAGCTACCTATGACTGTCTTCATAGAACTGGAAAAAAACACCTTAAACTTCATATGGAACCAAAAGAGAGCCTGCATAGCCAAGACAATATTAAGCAAAAAGAACAAAGCTGGAGGTATCATGCTACCTGACTTCAAACTACACTACAAGGCTACAGTAACCAAAACAACTTGGTACTGGTACCAAAACAGAAATATAGATCAATGGAACAGAACAGAGGCCTCAAAGGCAATGCCACACATCTACAACCATCTGATCTTTGACAAACCTCACAAAAACAAGCAATGGGGAAACGATTCCCTGTTTAGTAAATGGTGATGGGAAAACTGGCTAGCCACGTGCAGAAAACAGAAACTGGACACTTCCTGACACTTTACACTAAAATTAACTCCAGATAGATTAAAGACTTAAACATAAGACCTAACACTATAAAAACCCTAGAAGAAAACCTAGGCAAAACCGTTCAGGACATAGACATAGGCAAGGACTTCATGACTAAAACAACAAATGCATTGGCAACAAAGGCCAAAATAGGCAAATGGGGCCTAATTAAACTCCAGAGCTTCTGTACAGCAAAAGAAACAATCATAAGAGTGAAAGGGCAACCAACAGAATGGGAAAAAATTTTTGCAATCTACCCATCTGACAAAGGGCTCATACCCAGAATCTACAAAGAACTAAAACAGATTTACAAGAAAAAAACAAACAAGCCCATTCAAAAATGTCCAAAAGTGGGTAAAGGACATGAATAGACAATTTTCAAAAGAAGACATATATGAGGCCAATAAACATGAAAAAATGCTTATCATCACTGGTCATTAGAGAAATGCAAATCAAAACCACATTGAGATACCATCTCACACCAGTTAGAATGGCGATCATTAAAAAATCTGGAGACAGATGATGGAGAAGATGTGGAGAAATAGGAACACTTTTACACTGTTGGTCGGACTGTAAATTAGTTCAACCATTGTGGAAAACAGTGTGGCGATTCCTCAAGGACCTAGAAATAGAAATTCCATTTGACCCAGCAATCCCATTACTAGGTATATATCCAAAGGATTATAAATCTTTCTATTATAAAGACACATGCACACATATGTTCATTGCAGCACTGTTTACAATAGCAAATACCTGGAAGCAACTCAAATGCCCATTGACGATAGACTGGACAAGGAAAATGTGGCACATATACATCATGGAATACTATGCAGCCATAAAAAACGATGAGTTGGTGTCCTTTGCAGGGACATGGATGAATCTGGAAACCATCATTCTCAGCATACTGACACAAGAACAGAAAATCAAACACTGCATGTTCTCACTCATAGGCGGGTGTTGAACAATGAGAACACATGGACACAGGGAGGGGAGCATCACACACTGGGGTGTGTTGGGAAGGACTAGGGGAGGGACAATGAGGTGTAGGGAGGTTGGGGAGGGATAACATGGGGAGAAATGCCAGATATAGGTGACAGGGGGATGGAGGCACTAAACCACATTGCCATGTATGTACCTATGCAACAATTCTGCATGACATGCACATGTACCTCAGAATCTAAAGTACAATAAAAAATATATTTAAAAAATAATAAATGATTTAAATAAAAATAGTAGATATGTAGTTTTTACATGTCATAGGTTATCTTACAAATGTGTTAATTCTAAAAAAAAAAAAAAACTGTGAGAGGTACAATTATTACCTGTGTATTAAGAATGGGAACAAAAGTTTAGAAGAATTTAACCACATTTGCTTAAATTTGCAGAGCCAGCAAGCAGTGGAGCCTAGATTCAACCACAGTGGGCCTCCAGAACTCATCATACTAAATAATTACAGGCTATTATCTTCTTTTTACTCTAAGCCATCCCCACCCTGCTCACAGCTATGACATAGACATTTGGCATTCTATATCAAAATCACAAGCAGTAATAATAAAAATTAGTAGTAGGGTGGAAGACAATTAGCAAGTATTTTTTAAATTGATGCTGTATATTTATTAATTTATCCATTTATTTAGATCATAATATTTTACGTATAGCAAATATATGAATCTGTGTATAGTTTTATTAAGATAAATGTATATTCATTTAACTGTCACCCCAATAAAGATCTAGAACATTTATAGGGCCCCACAAAATTCTCTCGTGACCTTTCCCAGTCAATCTCCATGCTGCCCTCAGTCTCAGGCACCAACAACTCTGTCTCGTCACTGCAGATTAGTTTGATCTGCTTTTGAACATGGGATTCTTTAGTTTATCAACTTTTGTGACTCAACGTTAATTTCCTGAGATTTATTAATCCAACTTGTATATTATTTTAGTACATCCATGTTGTCATATAAAACACCATAAACTGAGTGGATTATGAACAATAGAAATGTAATTCTCAGTTTTGGACACTGGAAAGTCTAAGTTCAAGGTGCCAGGCAGATCTGGTGTCTGGTAAGAGCCTTTTTCCTGGTTCACAGATGGCACCTTCTCAGTGTATCCTCATGTGCTGGAAAGGGTGAGGGGTTTCCTGTCCTCTTCTGTAAGGGTACTAATACCATTAATGAGGGCTTCACCCTCATGAAATAACCACCTTTCAAAGGCCACATGTCCGAGTACTATTACCTTGGTGGTAAGATTTCAACACATGGATGGAGGGAACACAAATATTCAACTCATTGTACATAGATCACTAGTTACTTCTCTTCATTACTTTGTCGTATTCCATTGTAGGAAAATATGAGTTTGTCTTTTCATTATTTTGTTGATGGATATTTGTTTTGTTTTTTTCTTTCCCTATGACTTGGCTTTTATGAATAAGGCTGCTATGAAAAGTTTTGTACAAGTTTGTGAGTACATGTATTCATTTCTAGATACATTGGAATGGAATTTCTGGGTCATAGGGCAGCACTGTTGTTTTCCAAAGGATTGTACCATTTTACACTCTGGTTTGCTATATATGAGAGTGCCAGTTATTCCATATTCTGAACTACATTAGCCATTCTGATGAATGTGTGGTGATATCTTGTTATGTGAAAATTCATATGACTGTGAAGCATGCATTGGAGCCATGTGTATCTATGAAGCTCAAGTATGACTTCCTTACCTCACTTAATACTGGGTCTCATTCCACTTTCAGTAATCTCAGGGAACAAGCATCATAAACCATAATGCTGCTTTCAACAGACAGCATCCACTTTCATTAAACAGTGTCTATGCAGAAGTGGTTGTTAATCATGATGAAAAAGATTTAGTCTACGTGTAAAATAAATACCAAATATTTATTAATGCATGGAACAAAATTAATTCCAGTCTGCCTCACTGGAAATGCTCTTACCTGATTTCTGTGTCCACACCTTCTGCCCATTTTCCCTAGTCTATCCCAAAGCCAGTGTCCACACTGAAGTGTTCCAGCTGTCAGTTTCTTTAACAGGATACCTCTGTGAATTCCAATGATTCCAAACTTTTGAAACACATTTTAGCATTCACTGCCTTGGCGAATATTCAATATCTTTTTGTTTATGCATTCCTGATAACAAAGATATCTTCAAATATAAGTTGGATTCTATTTTACACCCTTTTTAACCTGCCCATGTCCAGCAAGTTGTGAATATCTGCAGTAATAGTGATTGACTTCCAACGTCCTAGGTAGGGCACATGGTAGTTCTCTGGCTGACTTCTGGAGTAGCAATCAATAGAATGTCTCTTCTGCATTCACAAGTAACACTCCTCTTTAATTTATTTTTAATAAATATAGAAATTTTGTTTAAGATTTCAATTACCAAAGTATGCTTCTGCAATATCAGCAAAGTAGAATCCCTGTGATACCAAGGCAGATAATAATGAGCCCTTCAGACAATAATTTATCTATTTTTCATGTATGTACTTATACAGCATTATAATATTTGATTAAACAACCACAGAACTATGAAAAAAAGACAGTAAAACAAACTAACATTTTTCTGGCCACAAGAACCCATAAGCAAATGCAATAAAAACAGATAAATAGCTGGGACCTAATTAAACTAAAGAGTTTTGCATGGCAAAAGGAACAGTCAGCAGAGTAAACAGACAACCCACAGAGTGGGAGAAAATCCTCACAATCTAGACATCTGACAAAGGACTAATATCAAGAATCTACAATGAACTTAAACAAATCAGTAAGAAAAAAACAAACAATCACATCAAAAAGTGGGCTAAGGACATAAATAGACAATTCTCAAAACAAGATATACAAATGGCCAACAAACATATGAAAAAAATGCTCAAAATCACTAATGATCAGGGAAATGCAAATCAAAACCATAGCAATACCACTTTACTCCTACAAAAATGACTATAATTAAAAAATCAAAAAACAGTAGATGCTGGCGTGGACATAGTGATTAGGGAACACTTCTACACCGCTAGTGGGAATGTACACTAGCACAGCCACTGTGGAAAACAGTGTGGAGATTCCTTAAAGAACTAAAAGTAGAACTACCATTTGATCCAGCAATCCCATTACCGGGTGTCTACCTAGAGGAAAATACGTCATTGTTCAAAAAAGATACTTGCACACGCATGTTTATAGCAGCAGAATTCACAATTGCAAAATTGTGAAACTAACCCAAATGCCCATCAATCAATGAGTGAATAAAGAAACTGTGTGGGGTGTGTGTGTGTGTGTGTGTGTGTGTGTGTGTACCCACACACACACACACACACACACACATACACACACACAATAGACTACTACTCAGCCATAAAAAAGAATGAATTAACAGCATTTGCAGTGCCCTGGATCAGACTGGAGACTATTATTCTAAGTGAAGTAACTCAGAAATGGAAAACCAAACATCGTATATTCTAATACGTGGAAGCTAAGCGATGAGGATGCAAAGGCATAAGAATAATACAATGTACTCTGGGGACTTTTGGGAAAGAGAGAGAGGGGAGACGAAGGATAAAAGACTACAAATATGGTGCAGTGTATACTGTTTGAGTGATGGATGCACCAAAATCTCACAAATCACCACTAAAGAACTTACTCATGTAAGCAAATACTACCTATACCCCAATAACTTATGAGAAAATATATATATTAATATAAAATAAATATGTTTAAAGATTGAAAAGAAAAAGAGATTTTTCTGGTTATGTCTAAGTCTTCATATTTATTCTATTACAATTTTAATAGGAGTATTTAAACTTAAATGTATTCCAAGATATGCAAAGATCAGACACAAAAGACTAATTGTTGTGAATTCTACATTTTAATTATATTCCCTATCAGCCAGAAACTTTGAGGGCAAAAAAGTTAGAGAATTTAACAATGTCCCCCACATCTAAGACTTCTCACTCTTTTTTCTTTTCTAATTTTGTTATTGGACGGACATGAGGCATGAGGATTTTATTAAATAATTCTAACACCAACTCTGTAGGCTTTCATAAGACATTTTAGAAAATGCAATATGTAGTTGATAATTAATCTAGAATTTCCAGGCTTTAGAACTTTTCACTTAGCATTATAACAATGTATTAGTTCTTTCGCATGCACGCGTGTGCATGTGTGTGTGTGTGTGTGTGTGTGTGTTTAATAAAGGTGATATGCGAGGGATAAAATATTAAGTTTTTTAAATGATTTAGCAACCAGTATGAGTGCTAAACATAGGGATATCATCTCCTTGAAAACGTATTGTGCTATCTTTCAAATACAGTTGAAACTGCATTAATAGTTACAAATTCAGTATTTTCCAAAATAATATTCTCTTAGAGGAATAATGAAAAATAACATTTTTTTAAACCTTTGCTTCCCTTATCCTGTGAAAAGTTTACCAACATAGGTTGAAAAGTGATGATTAGCAGAATTTCTCCAAATCATATCTGTCCCTCCATCTGGCATTTGTCTGCAAGGAGATATTTAGCTGTGGCTTATGCTTACTTAGAAGCTGAAGTTACAAATAAATCAGGCCAGTTATATAACAAATAATATCCAGAAATGTAATTTATATATAAATGCAAATGAGCATTGCTAATTATATTAATAAATTATCATTTTATAATTAGGTTTAGAATAATTATATTCTAATTATAATACTAATTAGGATTAATTCCTATTATGTGCATATTAATGATTGTTTCAATGTGTCAAAAGGCACAGCTTTTTATTCAATGATTTTGTTATTTGTGTATTATATGGAATAGTTTCCATATGAAAATTTCAAGCGTTATGAAGAACAATAAAATACCCTCAACATCCAAACCTAATCTCATGGTCCTCTCCAGAAGTAATGAGTACCCTTTCTTTTCCTTTTTTATATTCAAATAATATAATATTGAATCAAGAAGACTATTAAAGAATTTGAGACCAATGACAAAGTAGAAACAACATAGTAGGTTAAACAGGGAATGCTTATTATGAGAATGATCAACTATAGTAAAGGATTAAGTATAAGATGTGAGGGTAAATCTATATAGTACCTAGGACTAAGGGAGAGTATCCACAGAAGAACAAATGTAGAAGGAGTTTGGACCTTGGAGGAGAAGGTAAGGTTGAACCACCAGATAGCCAGATGGCAGAGAAGTACAGTAGTTTAGCTAGACCAGAGATGGTCTGGAAATTCTGAGCAAATGATAGATATCTCCCTGGAGTGCAGAGAGGGAACAGGTGCTCAAGAACTGGTGGTATGGACATGCTGTAGGAGTTCAGGTGCCAGTGGCAGCAAAGGTCTTCAGAGCATGTGGGCTGCACGGGGAATTGCAGAGGGAGAAGCAGTTCTGTATGGATTGCTTGGGCCCTCGGCTGCTTGCACAAGCTGCATGAAGGCTTTTGGAAAGGCTGCTTAGTGTATGATCCATTGCATCACAGATCTGTATGTAGACTGTCTGGGAGCTTTGGTTTTCATGTTGAGAATACTACAGAAAAGTTATCACCAGGTAGAGGCTGTGAGGTCACAGAGGAACAGTGTTCTGATCCATGGCTATGGCAGGCTCCACTGGCTATCTTCACCCATCCTCTGCAAAACCCTCTCTCCAGAAATTGCAGTTAGCCTTTTCGTCCTACAATGTCCCTCCAGCACAATCTACTGAGAAAGCTTACCATCATACTTACCTTGAAGGAGAAATACTTAAACCAATCCTGTTGTTTATCATAGAGTATACATGGAAGGCTGCATTCAGACATGGAAGCAATAAATTAATAACTGAAACAGTCTACCACTTTAGCTACTCAGTTTACAAATGAACCTTTCTACACAAGTTGGCAAGAGAGGAAGTTCTCACTCTTCCCCCAAAGAAGACACACAGCCCCAGCTGGCATTGTGTCCACTGTGAGCTACATTAATTACTCCTCAAATTCAATCACTATCTCACAAAATGATGTCACCTAAATTTAAATTGTAAATTTGAAGTCCAATAACTCTTAGCTGATTTTTCTCTTAATTTTTAATTTTTATGGATACATAGTAGGTGTATATATTTATGGGATACATGAGATGTTTTAATACAGGCATGCAATGTGAAATATGCACATCATGAAGAATGTGGTATTCATCCCCTCAAGCATTTATCCTTTGAGTTACAAACAATCCAGTATACTCTTTAGGTTATTTTAAATTGTACGAGTGAGTTAATATTGACTATGGTCATTCTAATGTGCTATCAAATAGCGGCTCTTATTCATTATTTCTATTTTTTGTACCCATTAACCATCTCTATCTTTCCCCCGCTCCCCCACTACCTTTCTCAGCCTATGGTAACTATCCTACTCTCTATTTCCATGAGTTCAATTGTTTTGATTTTTAGATCCCACAAATAAGAACATGCAAAGCTTGTCTTTCTGTATCTGGCTTATTTTGCTTATCATAATGATCTCCAGTTCCATCCATGTTTTTGCAAATGACTGGTTCTCATTCTTTTTTATGGCTGAATAATACATTATGTGTAGGTATCACATTTTTTAATCCATTCATCTATTGATGGACACTTAGGTTGTCTCCAAATCTTATCTGTTGTAAACAGTGCTGCAACAAACAAGAGTACAGATATCTCTTCAGTATGTTGATTACAATATGTCAAAGAAGAGTGCAGATATCTCTTTGATATACAATCAAGTTGTCTCCAAATCTTATCTATTGTAAACAATGCTGCAACAACAAGAGCGCAGATATCTCTTTGATATAAAGAATTTCTTTGGGTATATACCCAGAATTGGGATTGCTGGATCATATGGTAGCTTAATTTTTAGTTTTTTTGGGGAATCTCCAAACTATTCTCCATGTGGTTGTACTAATTTACATTCCCACCAAGAGTGTACAAGGGTTTCCTTTCCTCTCCATCCTTAACAACATTTTTTATTGCCTGTATTTTGGATATAAGCCATTTGAATTGGGGTGAGAGAATATCTTATTGTATTTTTTATTTGCATTTCTCTGATCATATGCCTGTTTGCCATTTTTATGTCTTCTTTTGAGAATATCTATTCAAATCTTTTGCCCATTTTTGATCAGACTACTAAACTTTTTTTCTACAGAATTGTTTGAGCTCCTTATGTATTCTGGTTATTTATCTCTTGTCAGATGGGTAGTTTACAAACATTTTCTTCCATTGTATGGGTTTTATCTTCCTTTTGCTGATTATATCCTTTGCTGAGAGAAAGCTTTTTAACTTTAATGATCCCGTTTATCCATTTTTGCTTTAGTTGCCTATGCTTGTAGGGTATTGCTCAAGAAATTTTCGTCCAGAAGGGCCAGTGTCTTGAAGATTTTCCCCAATGTATTAGTGTAGCAGTTTCATAGTTCAAGGTGTTAGATTTAAGTCTTTAATCTATTTTGATTTTATTTTTTATATGGTGAGAAGTAGGGGTCTAGTTTCATTCTTATGCATGCAGATATCCAGTTTTCAGAAACAGTCTACCATTTATTGACAAGACTATCCTTCCTCCAGTGTATGTTCTTGGTACCTTTGTCAAAAATGAGTTCACTGTAGGTGTGTGATTTGTTTCTGCGTTCTCTAATTAGTTCCATCAGTCTATGTTTCCGTTTTTATGCTAGTACCATACTGTTTTGGTTACTATTGCTCTATAGTAAAATTTGAAGTGTCAGGAAATGTAATTCCTCCAGTTTCGTTCTTTTTGCTTAGAATAGCTTTGGCTATTCTGGGCCTTTTGTGGTTCCATATAAATTTTAGAATTGTTTTTCTATTCTGTGAAGAGTGTCATTGGTACCCTGACAGGGATTGCATTGAATCTGTAGATTGCTTCCGGTGGTATGGACATTATAACAAGATTGATTCTTCCAATTCATGAACAGGGAATATTTTTTCATTTTTTGGTGTTCTCTTCAATTTCTTTCATCAGTGTTTTATAGTTTTCATTATAGACATCATTTACTTCTTTGGTTAATTCCTGGGTATTTAATTGTATATGTTGCTCTTGTAGATGGAATTGCTTTTTTATTTCTTTTTCACATTGTTCACTGTTGGCATATAGAATTGCTACTGATTTTTGTATGTTGATTTTGTACCCTGCAACTTTATTAAATTTGTTTATTAGTTCTAATAGTTTTCTTGCCACGTCTCTAGGTTTTTCCAAATATAAGATTATATCATCTGCAAAAGAGGATAACTTGAGTTCTTCCTGTCCAATTTGCATGCCCTTTGTATCTTTACCTTGTCTTATTGCTCTAGCTAGGACTTACAATACCATGTTGAATAACAGTGGTGACAGTGAGAATTCTTGTCACGTTCCAGATCTCAGAGGAAAAGCTTTCTGTTTTCCCCATTCAGTATAATATTAACTGTGGGTCTGTCATATATGCCTTGTGCTATGTTGAAGTATGTTCCTTCAACCCCCAGTTTTTTGAGGTTTCTTTTTTTTTATCATGAAGGGATGTTGAGTGTTGTCACATGCTTTTTCAGCATCAATTGAAATGATCATATGGCTTTTATCTTTCATTCTATCGATATTATGTATCCTGTTAATTAATTTGCACATGTTGAACCATCCTTGCATCCCAGAGATAAATTCCACTAGGTTATGATGAATGATTTTTCTAATGTATTGTTGAATTCTGTTTGCTAGTTTTTTGTTGAGGATTTTTGAATTGATAGTCCTCAGAGGTATTGGGCTGTAGTTTTTAATTTAGATGTGTCTTTGTCTGGTTTTGCTGTCAGGGTAATACTGCCCTCATAGAATGTGTTTGGAAGCATTTCCTCCTATTTTTCAGAATAGTTTCAGTAGGATTGTATTAGTTCTTCTTTAAATATTTGGTAGAATTCAGCAGTGAAGTCACTGAGTCCTGGGCTTTTCTTTACTGGGAGACTTTTTGCTATGGCTTTGATCTTGTTACTTGTTATTGGTCTGTTCAGGCTTTGGATTTCTCTCTGATTCAGTCTTGGTATGTTTCATGTGTCTAGGAATTTGTGCATTTCTTCTAGATTTTCAAATTTATTGACATAGAGTTACTCATAGTAGCCACTAATGATCCTTTGAGTTTCTGTGGTATCAGTTGTAATGTCTCCTTTTTCATTTCTGAATTTATTTATTTGCATCTTTTCTTCCTTTATTTCTGATCTGATCTTTATTATTTCTTTTCTTCTACTAATTTGTGGTTTGTTTTACTCTTGCTCTTCCAGTCCTTTAAGATACATCATTACATTGTTTATTTAAAAATCTTCCTCTTTTTTTTTTGATAGAGGCACTTACAGCTTTAAATTTTCTTCTTAGCACTGGTTTTGATGTATCCAATGTGTTTCAGTGTATTGTGTTTCCATTATCATTTGTTTTAGGAGATTTTTCAATTTTACTCTTAATTTCTTTTTTGAACCACTGGTCATTCAGGAACATATTGTTTAATTTTAGTATATGTGTATAATTTCCAAAATTCCTCTTATTATTGACTTCTAGCTTTATTCCATTGTGTCAGAGAAGATGTTTACCATTATTTCAATTTTTTGAATGTTTTAATCCTTGTTTTGTGACCTAACGTATAGTCTATCCTCAAGAACAATCCATGTTCTGAGGAAAAGAATGTGTATTCTGCAACCATTGAGTGAAATGTTCTGTAAATAACTATTAGATCCATTTGGTTTATAGTACAGATTAAATCCAATGTTTCTGCCTGGAAAATATGTCCAATGCTGTAAGTGGAGTGTTAAAGTCTCCAGCTATTATTGTATTGAGGCCTATCTCTCTCTTTAGCTCTATTAATATTTCCTTTTTATATCTGGATGTTCCAGAGTTGGCTGCATATATATTTTAATTGTTATATCTTCTTGCTAAATTGACCCCTTTGTCATTATATAGTAACCGTTGTCTCTTCTTATAGTTTTTTTTCTTGAAATCTATTTTGTCAAAGTATAGCTACTACTGCTCTTTTTTGATTTCTGTTGTCATGGAATATCCTTCTCCATTCCTTTATTTTCAATCTATATTTGTCTTTAATGAATGAAGTGTGTTTTTTGTATGCAGAAAATCCCTGGATCTTGTTTTTTTCATCCATCAGCAACTCTCTGTCTTTTGATTAAATAGTTTAGTCCATTTATATTCAATGCTATTATTGACAAGTAAGGATTTACTCTTGCCATTGTGTTACTTTTCTTCTGGTTATTTTGTGATCTTCTTTCTTCTTTATTTTCTTTCTGTCTTCCTTTAGTGAAGGTGATTTTTTCTAGTGATACAATTTAGTTCGTGGCTTTTTATTTTTTGTACATCCATTGCATGTTTTTGGTTTGAGGTTATCAAGAGACAAATACCATTTATAACTCATTATTTTAACCTGATAACAAGTTAACACTGATTGCATAAACAAGCAAAGAAGCAAAAAGAAAACAAATACTCTACATCTGAACTTCATTACCCTGCTTTTTAATATTTTGTTTCTATTTATATCTTATTGTATTATGTCTTGTAATTGCTGTCATAGTTATTCTTGATTAATTGTTTAATCTTTCTACTTAAGAGTAGTTACAGTGTTATAATATTGTGTTTTTCTGTGTACTTACTGTTACCAGTGAGTTTTTATACCTTTAGTTGATGACTAGTTGCTCATAAATGTCCTTTTCTTTCTGATTGAAGTACTTCCTTTAGCATTTCTTTTAGGACAGGTCTGAGGTTAATTAAATTCCTCACTTCTGTTTGTCTGGAAGAGTCTTTATTTCTTCTTCAGGTTTGAAGGATATTTTTTGCCAGATAAACTATTCTAGGGTAAAAGATTTTTTGTTTGTTTGTTTGCTTGCTTGTTTTCATACCACTCTTTCCTGGCCTGTAACATTTCCACTAAAAAGTCTGCTGCCAGATGTATTGCAGTTCCATTGTATGCTATTTGTTTCTTCTCTTGCTGCTTGTAGGATCCTTTCTTTATGCTTGGCCTTTAAGAGTTTTATTACTACATGCCTTGAGGTAGTCTTCTTTGGATTAAATCTGCTTCCTTTTCTATAGCCTTCTTGTACTTGGATATTGACATCTTTCTCTTTGGAAAGTTATTCGTTATAATCCTTTTGAATAAACTTTCTACCCCTGTCTCTTTTTCTACCTCCTCTTTAAGGCCAATAACTCTTAGATTTTGAAGCTATCTTCTATATCCTATAGGGATGCTTCATTTTTTTGAATTCTTTTTTTCTTTTGTTGCCTCTGACTGTATTTTCCACTAGCCTGTCTTCAAGTTCACTAATTTTTTCTTCTGCTTAGTCAATTCTGCTATTAAAGGACTCAGATGCATTCTTCGGTGTATCAATTGTATTTTTCAGCTCCAGAATTTCTGCTTGATTCTTTTTAATTATTTTAATCTCTGATAAATTTATATGATAGAATTCTAAATTGCTTCTCTGTGTTATCTTAAATTTTTTTTTAGTTTCATCAACACAGCTATTTTGAATTCTCAGTCTGAAAGGTAACATATCTCTGTCACTCAGATATGTGACCTTTCATCTCAGACTGGTCCCTCGTGCATTTGGCGAGATCATGTTTTCCTGAATGATGCTGATGCTAGTAGATGTTCTTCAGTGTCTGGGCATTGAAGAGTAAGTGTTTATTGTAGCATTCATTCTCTGGGCTTATTTGTACCTGTCCTTCTTGGGAAGATTTTAAAGGTATTTTGAAGGACTCAGGTGTGGTGTTAGCAGGCACCCTAAGTCCAGAAACACTGTAGCTCTTGCAAACTCACAGAGGAAACACTTTGATAGTCCTGAACACGATCTGGGAGAATTCTTTGGATTACCAGGCAAAGACTATTGTCCTATTCCCTTATGTTCTCCCAAATAGAGTCTCTCTGTTCTGAGCCACATAAAGTTAGGGGTGAAATGACATAAGCCCCACTATGGCCACCACCGCTATGACTGTGTTGAGTCAGGCCTGAAGCACTGGGTTTCACCAAAGTCCTGCTGTAATCACTCCCTGGCTACTGCCTATGTTTGATCTAGGCCCTGGGGCTCTCCAATCATTATTTGGTAAAGGCAGCCAGGCCTGTGTCCTTCCCTTCAAGGTGGTGAGGTACCTCAGGCCCCCAGTGGGTCCTAAGGTGCTATCCAGAGGTTCTGTTGGTTAGTCAGAGACTAGAGTCAAAAACTTTATAAATCTACATGGTGTTCTATTACACTGAGGCTGATTTGGCAGTCAAACCACAAGATGCAGTTCTTACTACACCCCTTTCCAAAGAAGAGAAGCTTTATTCCAAGCCACCACTACCAAAGGTCATGGGGAGTACTGCCAGACTACCACCGATGTTCCTGTAAGGCCCAAAGGCTAAGTCAGCTTGTGGTGAATGCTGTATAGCCTGGGACTTGCCCTCTGGCCCAGGGCAGATTCAGACATGCCATCTAAGAGTCAAGTACTTGAATCAGGGACCCCAAGAGCCCACTTGGTGGTCTACCCTCTGTTGCCATGCTGGTACCTAAGGTGCAAGACAAAGTCCTCTTTAATTTTCCCTCTGCTTTTCTCAAACAGGAGTTTTGCCAATAGCCACCTCAGCTGGTAATACACTTAGTCTCACCTAAATCTGGCAAGTCTCAGAGGCTCACCCAAGGCCCTTGACGTAGTACCTGGGGCTCTTCAGTTAGCAGGTGATGAATGCTGCCAGGACTGGGTCCTTTCCTTCAAGGCAGCGGGTTCCCTCTGGCCAAGGGTGTGTCTAGAAGTAATATCTGGGAGCTAGGGCCTGGAATGGGGGCTTCACCACTGTAACTGGTGCCTTATCCTGCTCTGGCGAAGCTGGTTTCTAAGATGCAAAACAAAGTCCTTCCCACTTTTCCTTTTTCTTTCCTCAAGTGTCTCTTTTGGAGCCTCAAGCTGAGCAGCCTGAGGCTACGGAAGGGGTGATGTCAGCACTCCCTTGGCTGCCCTATATGGTGTCTCAGTATGTTGTGTACCCCTCCTTCCCAGTCCACTGTCTCTGGGCATAGTCCAACACCAGGACTCATCTAAGAGTTGCAGTCCTTATGGCCTAGACTGCCTTTCAAGTTTACTTAGAGAGCACTATAGCCATTGGTGGTGAGGTTTAGGACAGTTCAAGTTAGAACTGTTGAGATTTGCAATTCTTTTCTGGGTCGTGCTGGCTTAAATACTACCTCTGTGGGCAGGCATCAGCTGAGTTTTGTCCAGTTTTCCTTTCTGCTCTAATAGGACAACATTGAGTTCAATGCATCACAAATGCTGTGCTCTCCTGCTCCCAGCAACCAGAGATGCTCTCTGTACCATGTGGCCACTGTGGAGGGTTTTGGGAGGAGTGGCATTGGAGATTCAGGGCTGTTGTTTTTTTTCCATCTCTTCAGTGCCTTTTTCAGTGATATTAAGTTAAAACCAGGTACTATAAGTGCTCAGGTAATTTTTTGGTTTTTATGAAAGTTGTGGGTTTTTTTTTCTGTATAGATAAAAATGGTTTCCAGACATTGTCCTTTTTTTTTTTTTACAGCAGCAACCCAGGTTACTCTGGGTAATCAAAATCAATCATTTCAGCCAGTAGATTAGCTCCCTTTTAGCTTTTTTTGTTGTTAGTTTGCTTATTTGTTTGGTAGTGGAGGGAACCCAAAATGACCAGATCAAAACCTCATCTTTCAATTTGATGAAGCCACTGCTATGGACCTATCATGTCCCCTAGGGGAAGCATTCCCCTGTATGTTAAGATCTCCAATGCAGCAGAGCTCAACATTGTCAGAATGACAGCAAAATTTTGCAGGGAATTATTAGCTTATAGAGCGGCCACTTTCACTTTCACTCCTTGATTCCAGGGCACACACACTCTGACTATAGAAAAACCAATGCCATGCAGTGACCTCTGAGTCAAAGCATAAACTGCACCCTATAAAACAAAATCCTGTGCATTCAAGATGTAATTTCCCAATTGACACCATAACAGAGTCTTTATTAAGCTATTTTAACTTTCCATTAGGTCAACTGCTTTTGGGTAATGAGGTATATGGGAAGGCCACTTGATTCTAAGACATGAGCCCATTATTGCATTTCCTTTGCTGTGAAATGTGCTTCTGGATCCAATGCAGTATTGTGAGGAATGCCATCATGGTGAGTCAGGCATTATTTGAGTCCACTTATGGTAGTACTAAAGAAAATATTACCAGCAGGAAAGATAAATTCATATCCAGATTATATGTGTATTCCAATGAGGATAAATCTGTCACTTCCAAGATGGAAGAGAGCCAATTCAATCAACCTGCCACTAGGTGGCAGAGTGGTCCCCGGGGAATGGTGCCACAACAGAAACTTAATGTTGATATCCAAAATTGGCAGATAGACAAATAGGACTTAATTAAACTAAAAAGGCTTCTGCATAGAAAAAGGAATAAGAACAGGCAACCTTCAGAATGAGAACAAATATTTGCAAACTATTTATCCAACAAGGACTAATATCCAGAATTTACAAGGGACTCATATCCATAATTTGCAAGGGACTCAAACAGCTCAACAATAAAAACTAATAATGTCATTGAAAAGTGGTCAAAGGAGACTTCCACCAAGAAGGGCAAATAGGAACAACTCCGGAGCGCAGTTCCCAGCAAGAGCGACACAGAAGGCCAGCGATCTCCACACTTCCCACCGAGGTACCAGGTTCATCTCAATGGGACTGGTTGGATGGTGGGTGTAGCCCAAGGAGGGTAAACTGAGGCAGGGCAGGGCACTGCCTCACCGGGAAGTGCAACTGGCTGGAAGACTCCCCTCCTACCCAACGGATGCCATCAGGGACTTTTCCCTTCTGGCACTCTGATTCAGATACCACGCTTCTTCCAAGGTCTTTACAACCCACAGATCAAGAGATCCCCACTGGGCTGACAAGCACCATGAGTTACCAGCACAGATCTGAGCAGCCATTCCATCCAGCTCCGTGGGCTGTCAGCACAAATTTGGGCAGATGTTTTGGCTGGTGCCTGGAGCACCTGGGAGACAGAGCTTCCCCCTCTCCAGAAAGAGGGGGAGCTACAAGCAGGGAGACAAGTGATACAGCTTGGTGGGTCCCACCCCCACAAAGACCAGCAAACTGAAACACTCTGGCTTTAGAGTTTTGCAGCCAGCACATCAGTTTGAGCTCCACCTGGGATGATTGAGCTCGGTGGGAGGAAGGGCATCTGCCATTACCGAGGCAGTTCTAATCTTACGTGTGTAAACGAAAGCCAGAGGAAACTCACACAGCAGCTAGACTGAGCCCATGTCAGCCCAGCAGTGCCTCTGCAGGCAGACTGTGACTAGATTCCCTTCTTGCTGGGAAGGGTGTCTCTGAAAAAAAGGCAGCAGCATGTCAGGGACTTATAGATAAAACCCCACCTTCCTGAGAAAGAGCACATGGGAAAAGGGGCAATTGTGAGTTCCACTGCAGCAGACTGAAGCATCCCTGCCCAGAACCCCTAAAGGGAGCAACAGAGCTCCCAGCACAGCACTTGAGCTCCAGTAAGGGACAGACTGCCTCCTCAAGCAGCTCCCTGACCCCCATATAACCAAAAAGATGCCTCATACAGGAGAGCTCTGGCTGACACCTTGTGGGTACACTTCTGGAATGAAGCTACCAGAAGAAAGAACAGGCAGCAATCCTTGCTGTTCTGCAGGCCCTGTGGGTGATTCCTAGGCAAGCAAGGTCTGGAGTGGACCTCTAGCAGTCCTACAGCAGAGGGGCCTGACTGTTAGAAGGAAAACTAAAAAACAAAAAGAAATAGCTTCAACATAAACAAGAAAGGACATCCAGTCAGGGACCTCATCTGAAATCACCAACTTCAAGGGCCAAAGGTAGATAAATCCATGACGACGGGAAGAAATCAGTGAAAAAAGGATGAAATCACCAAAGACCAGAACACCTCTCCTCCTCCAAGGGATCACAACTCCTCACCAGCAAGGGAACAAAACAAGATGGGAGAATGAGTTAGACGAATTGACAGAAGCAGGCTTAAGAAGGTGGGTAATAAAAAACTCCTCTGAGCTAAAGGAACATTTTCTAACCCAATGCAAAGAAACTAAAAACCTTGAAAAAAGGCTAGATGAAATGCTAACTAGAATAACCAGCTTAGAGAAGAATATAAACGACTTGATGGAGCTGAAAAACACAGCAGGAGAACTTCACGAAGCATATACAAGTTTCAATAGCCGAATTGATCAAGCAGAAGGAAGGACATTAGAGATTGAAGATCAACTCAATGAAATAAAATGAGATGGCAAGATTAGAGAAAAAGAGTGAAAAGAAATGAACAAAGCCACCAAGAAATATGGGATTATGTGAAGAGACCTAATCTATGTTTGATTGGCATACCTGAATATGACAGGGAGAATGAATCCAAGCTGGAAACACTCTTCAGGATATTATCCAGGGGAACTTCCCCAACCTAGCAAGCCAGGCCAACATTCAAATCCAGGAAATAGAGAGAACACCACAAAGATATTTTTAAAGAAGAGCAACCCCAAAGCACATAATCATCAGATTCACCAGGGTTGAAATGAAGAAAAATTCCAAGGGCAGCCAGAGAGGAAGGTCGGGTTACCCACAAAGGAAAGCCCATCAGACTCACAGCAGATCTCTGATCAGAAACCCTGCAAGTCAGAAGAGAGTGGGGGCTGATATTCAACATCCTTAAAGAAAAGAACTTTCAACCCAGAATTTCATATCCAGCCAAACTAAGCTTCATAAGTGAAGGAGAAATAAAATCCTTTCCGGACAAGCAATTGCTGAGAGATTTCATCACCACCAGACCTGCCTTACAAGAGCTCCTGAAGGAAACACTAAACATGGAAAGGAACAACCAGTACCAGCCACTGCAAAAATGTACCAAATGGTAAAGACCATTGACACAATGAAGAAAATGCATCAACTAACAGGCAAAACAACAAGCTAGTATCAAAATGGCAGGATCAAATTCACAAATAACAATATTAATGTTAAATGTAAACAGCCTAAATGCCCAAATCAAAAGACACAGACTGGCAAATCGGATAAAAAGTTAAGACCCATTGGTGTGCAGTATTCAGGAGACCCATCTCTTGTGCAAAGACACACATAGACTCAAAATAAAGGGATGGAAGATTTACCAAGCAAATAGAGAGCAAAGAAAAGCAGGGATTGCAATACTAGTCTCTGAAGAAACAGACTTTAAACCAGCAAAGATCAAAAGAGACAAAGAAGGGCATTACATAACGGTAAAAGGATCAATGCAACAAGAAGAGCTAACTTTCCTAAATATATATGCACCCAATACAGGAGCACCCAGATACATAAAGCAAGTTCTTGATCACCTACAAAGAGACTTAGATGCCCACACAATAATACTGGGAGACTTTAACACTCCACTGTCAATATTAGACAGATCAACGAGACAGAAAATTAACAAGGATATCCAGGACTTGAATGCAGATCTGGACCAAGCAGACCTAATAGACATTTACAGAACTCTCCACCTCAAATCCACAGAATATACATTCTTCTCAGCACCACATCACACCTACTCTAAAACTGACCACATAATTGGAAGTAAATCACTCCTCAGCAAATGCAAAATAATGGAAATCATGACACTCTCTCAGGCCACAGTGCAATCAAATTAGAACTCAGGATTAAGAAACTAACTCAGAACTGCGCAACTTCATGGAAACTGAACAACTGGCTCTTGAATATTGACTGGATAAACAATGAAATGAAGGCAGAAATAAAGATGTTCTTCGAAACCAACAAGAATGAAGACACAACGAACCAGAATCTCTGGGACACATTTAAAGCAGTGTCTAGAGGGAAATTTATAGCACTAAATGCCCACATAAGAAGTGAGGAAAGGGAGAGAGATCCAAGATGGCCGATTAACAACAGCTCAGGATTGTAGCTCCCAGTGAAAGCGCAGAGAGCGAGTGGACGCCGCACTTTCAGACGAATTTTTGTTGCCCACAGACTAGGAGATTCCCGGCGGAGGAGC